>CAJUXJ010000406.1:130000-174045 GCA_910589775.1 Avena eriantha
TCCGTTTTGGTCTTGTCTGTGTTAACAGGCTCAATCTAGTGTTTGACACTGTGCATCGTTCATATGCTGGAGCAGGTTTGAAATGTATTATCGAAGGAATATACTCTTCGATTCTTGTGCAAATCAGAACAGCTGTGTATTCGCCTCAAGATAAGCGAAAAGTATATATACTATTCAATATTCTACTTATCGGAGGGATAGGAGTAGTAGTCTGGTATAAGTTTGTCAATCATTTCCCGCAACCTTTTCTCATCCCTGAGCCACATGGAAGGTTCTTGAACCCTACTGCTGTGGTTGAAGGTTACAAGAAAGTCACCTTCTGGATTACAGATGATCTCAATGCTATTGTGCTAAATGCTTTCCTCCGCGAGCCACCCTTTCGCGAGATAATTCCACTGAATCAATATTGGGGTTGCTGGGGTGCATCCATGATTGAAAAAGATCGAGTCACATATATAGGTTTAGCTATAATGATAGCAACCTTTATCACAACAGGGATACTGAAAACAGCTCACCCGATGCTGGCGTGAAGCTCCCTGCATACATAGGTAATAATGAAGAAAGAAAGTGGTTCAAGTGATAGCCAAATAGTAAACCAAGAGGTTTTGTTTGGTATGGAGTCGAATATGGGCAGAAAGGGAATCAACCTATTGGCGGATGGTCACGTTGTAGTAGAAACATTGACGCACGACTACACTGATTCAGATGAAGAAGAATCTGATTGATGGGTTTTTCAAAGGTTCAAATAAAGGGTGTAATGAAACATGTAGAGATGTCTTCTCCAGCTGGTTCATCTCGGTTGTCATATTGAATTGCAAATTCTCGTATAGTAATAGTTCCTTCGGTTTCCTACCTAGCACATTCTCTGTTGTCTACGCCAATATTTGACCTGCGAGTAGAGTGTGGCTGGCGTGACTTGACAATGGATAATTGGTATGGAAGGCCATACGAGGTTCGAAGAAGTTATGGGAGTCTTTCTCTCTACTGGTTCACAAGTACGGCCGGGGCTATTACTTAGGCTCCAGTACAGTCGGGTAGTGGAATCCATGTCAAACAGGAAAGCGAGATCAGAGCCGGTACGGACACAGAGGCGAGATCGAGTCGTCGCCGGGGTAGAAGAACCCTAGTCGACTAGGGTATAGTCGTTTACAACGTTTTTTTCTCACAGCTCCTGCTGCCCTGTCCTCCAATGAGGAATTGAACGCCATGTCATATTCGTTTTGTTCTGAGATGGAAGCCTGAACTAGAACTACTTGCAAGCAACTAATTGAAATAGCTGATTCGATAGCAAGAGGAAAGAGAACAGCATATTCTTTTTAAGAGCCCAAAGGGACCGGAACAGTATAGTCTCTAGCTGCCTAAGAGCAACCCCTATTTGTCCAATCCAAAGTCAACCTATTGCCCAAGACCATCCCTCAATCCCGACTGTCCTAATTCTGCTCTAGCTCTAGGACAAAGGAAAGGGGAAGACTTCCTCTAATAAAGGAGGAAAGGAGAGATTTTCATTCAACCAAAAGCCAACAAAAGAACCGGAACCGATACAGTCGACGGTCAAGGTACCAAGACCGAGACCGAGACAGTCATTAAAGCAGTCAGAGTCGAACCGAAAGGAGAGGCACCAACCATTAACCAGATCAAACCGTATTCAATATCAATAGCAGCGGATATTGCGATAATCCCCATAGCTGCTGATTATGCGACAGCTGATATTGCGATAACCGATTCTTTCTAACTAAGAGTAGATTCTTACATGTTTGGAGTTTTGTCTGGATCCAGGTACCTCAACTATTGGCCTTACATGGCCTGACATGGGTATTCCCTCTTTCTAGTCCCACTCTTCTCCAACAGAGCTCCCTCACTGAGCGAGCATTCGGCATTCCTAGTATGCTCCACTCATTCTACGCCAAGCACCCAATCACGGGATCAGAATCACACTCTAGATCATACCTTTCACGAAAGAAAAGGACAGGCAGCCGCTGCTAAACCAAGATCTCCATCTCTTGACTCCGTCAATCAATCTGACCTTATAGGGAACTAAGGTATATTTACCATACGAGATGTGTGCACCTACTAAAGGGAATAGAAAGATCTTGGGCACAAATACTCAACTTTTCACGAAAGACATAGATTCACCAATGATTGGTTGGACTAAATAAAACATTTATTTGCTCAGAAGAAGGCTGTGAGAATGATTTCTCGTACGTAGTCTTTCCTAGGACCATTCCAACAGGATGCTCAGAGGTGGGTGGAGAAAAAGCTCAAAAGGCATACTTCCTGCGCTTTCATAGGATCTAAATCAGTCTTCACCCTTTCGCTTTTCAAAGCCCCTCGCAATAAATATGTAAATTCGTTTCGCAGAAATTCAGAGATTTTCGATCTCCTCGAAAGAAAATGAGTTCGATCAGCAACACCGGTCTCCGCAGCACCAGGATAAAGACCTTCTTTTTACCCATAACCTTTCTCTGCTGCATTGGAACCAACTTGGCATAGTTACGAGGTTCCCGTTCTATTTAACTAACACTAACTGAAGCTAACCGGAAGCTTTCTTCTCATGCGACTCTTGGATCGAAAAGAGGCTGCTGGACTGGACCACGGTTGAAACTGCCAGGCACGGACTAAAAGCTGGGCTCAGGGATTCCCGAGTCAAACGACTACCATACATAGCATAGAGCTTCCAGCTGCACTAGTGTACAGAGAAGACTGGATGTGAACATGAAACTTTACAGGAAGAAGAATCGCCCCACTTTCCCTCTTGGAAGGAGCATAGCCCTGTAACCCCTCTAAAGAGGAAGAGAGTGTAATGCCTTAAAGATCTCATTTTTGATTATGATTGCTCTAAACTAAAGAAGCGACGGGCCCTTCTTGAGTGAGGAAGCGGTTTTCGGGAATGGAATCCGGTGCTACTTTTTGGTATAGAATTGGACAAGCAACTTCTTTGCCGAAACTACTACTTCAAAGAACTCCCTTTTCTTGCAATCCCCCTTCTCTCGAGCTTCAGCTTGACCAGAAAGAACTCCTATTTGGCCTATCGAGTTCCGCTAAGACCTCTTTGACTTATTACGCCTTAACCTACCTGGTACTAGGACTCATTGTGGAAATCCCATAGGCCTATCCTCCTTGGGCTTATCCCCTAACTACTTCCACGGAGCCATATTCAAGGTGGTTGACCTACTTCCTCGGGTTGGAATCCTCCGTTTTGGAATACTTTACCTCATCCGTCCTGTGACCTATCCTCAGCCTCAGTCGTAGCCTGATCCACTCTCTTTTTCCCAGCAAGTGAATGCGAGTCCAGTTCACCTTCGGCCTCGAAAACCAGTTAGGTACGAGGAAAGAGTAGGGATGGAGTGTGAGTTCCGATCCTCTCTTCCCAGGCAAGAATGAAATTGGACGGTCTCAGCCCAGAAAGTGAAAAGAACGAGATCTAGAAAGAATTCTACTAGCTGAACGAGGCTGTGAAAGAATCTCTGTCAGGTGGTGCAGATGAATAGAATAAGCCAAGCCCTGCTTTTTCTCTTTTTAGCCTTATCCGCTCTTGAATGGCTAACTCTCCTACATCACCTAGTTCTTTGTCACCCTTATAGGTAATAGGAATGAAAGAAGATTCATCCTAAGAATTGGCATACGTTGTGGGAGTCAGGGCCCTTAGGAAAGGAAAATGAACCGCTGCTATTGAGGCATAGCTAAACGAGAAGTAGATAGATTGGATAAACAGCGTATAATGATAGACGCTTCTTCGGCACACATGGAGACATACCTCCCGTAGCTGACCCCTGAATTCAAGGATACTGCCGGCTTTGTTACTAACTGATAGAAACCCCTTAATACAACGTTTTTCATAAATGTCATAAGGTAGGTAGACCCGGTCTTGCGCTCGTCCGGTTAAGTGGCACATTGTGCTAAGTGCTCGAACCGTTGGCTGATCTCAGCTGTATCGCCTCATACAAATTAGTTAAGCGAGAAAACAAACGGCTACATAGGAGCTCTATGGTGGACCACCAGCAGGAAGATCGAATGGCTTAGCGCATCCTGCGCCTACTGGACCTGACTTCGTAGGATACTCTGATAGACTAGTCGAATGGCAATGGCCTAGTGGTTGTATCTGCTTGCCGATTCCTATTAAGAATACGAGAGTGACAAATGAGATGGAGATCTTGGCTATCATCAAACCATCCTCCCTCCGCTTATCTCTTTCCTTTCTATATGATAAGTCTACTCGCGCCTCAAGGGCCGGTCATTTACGCTCTCCACTGCATGAACAGCATTCCCAACTAGATCTGTACGGCTTCCGTTGTCTCCTTTTCGATTCCCGACTCTAGCTCACAGGTATCCATAAGAGCGACCGGCCCTGAATGCTTAAACCTATCAATCCTCTCCTAAATTTCTTTCTTTTTGTCGTTGGGCAAGGAGCTCAAACAATCCATTCAGCACTTTCCGATGGGGACCAAAAGCCACTGGGCTACCAAGAAGTCGGATTCAGTTCAGTCCCGTTTTCAAGATCCGGTTCAGTGTTTGGGGATGGCTTGGTCCAAGCCCACATCCATAGTAGATGGACTTGAGCAGGCAAGTATGCCACCTACTGATATGATTGATTATGACAATTATGATATGGACTGGACGGTTGTGCAACCGATTCTACTGACTCGCTTACCCCCGAGAACACCTAAGACATGGGGGTTATTTACGCGAGTAAGCCTAGCAAGGACCAAGATCTCGATCACAAACTATCAAGAAGAAAGATCAAGATTCACTTTTGTCGGGCAAAGAACTCTCTTGAGGAAATGACTTCGCTCACTGAAGACCAAGCAGCAGCCATTCTAGATGAAAGGACACAAGCCTAAAACTGGAATGCGGATCTATTTATCTGGAATTCCTATCTTCTTAAATAAAGAGTTGCCTATCTTAAGAAATGCTGGTATAGTTGACTTGCCTCTGTTCTCGCACCGGTGTCTGCCAGGGTCTGAACCATTAGGTAGAGTTTCAGCTGAAAGAAAACCAGGTCAATCTTCCGATCGCGAGTCTTTACAAGCTTGAAACAACTTAAGCACAGGCGGGAGTCGCCCCTTTTAAAGTCAGTATTTATGCGGCGCTGAACTAACGAGCGGATACCTAACCTTCGAAGGAGAAGAAAAGACGGATGTATCTTTCATTCATATCGATCAGCGTTTGAACACCTCTCCGCAACTACTTCCCGAATTAAGTCTGGAGGCTTTGCATCTGTATTTGGAGCTGGGTATGCATCCATTGATTCTAGCACTTGGAGCTTTGAACGCTCGAAAGAGAAATACAATCTCAGCCCTACAAGTGGGTCGGTAGGCTGCTCTGCTCTATTCAGTTCTGAGATATCAGTATCCTTCTTTTCCCTGCCCTTCGTGGCACAAATATGATGTTTCCGTCCAGAGATGGAGCTCAAAGGCGAAAGGCACTAAAGATGTTTCATCAGAATTGCTATTGACATCGACTCGTCAGGTTCGAACTGACATAGGCCTTACTAAGACCTATATTCTTCCATGAAGGAGTCGCAAAACTTCTGTTAGGTTCTTATCTTAGATTCCGTCTGTCTCGGAGTCTAGTTCTTCACACAATAGAAAATCTGAATAAAAAATACGGAGCATATGTTGGTTTAGAATTGCTCGGGAATTCATTGATAGTGACTTTCAAAGTTCTAGGGGGGCTCGTCTACTCCTCTTTTTTCTCGATCGAGCCGCTTTCCCTCATTCTACTCGTCCAGCCCTCTTCACGAACTTGTACAATCAATGCCACAAAGATAGCAAACTCGATTATCGAATATATAAGGAAAGGGGCGACGGTTTGGCACCAGATATCCGGGGGTGTGGAAAGAGCAGCTGTGAAAAGCGGAAAAACCATCAAAAAACGACGATTGCTCGTGAAGGTTTCCACAGAAAGACCCCTTGGTTCTGGCAAACAGATCACAATTACAGGTACCTGGGAGCATACCGATGGAATGAACAAAATACGAACTGTTAACATAATATAGTCATAGATCTTAGGTTGTAACTTGATCATGAGCGAATTTGTTGATGTTGCACCCACGAAGTATGGAAAGTGCCAAACATTGGGAACTACCCGGGGAGGAGTTAGGAGCAGGAACAAGGAGAAGCGAGAACCACTTAAATGGAGGATTCTATTGTATTTCAGCCTTTGTTCCCCATAGCAACTGGGGATCGAAAAGCACCAAATTTGATGACTTATTAAGGGAAAGACGAAGTAAGAGCATGCTATTGAAGACGTTGCAACATATGTCGGGGGGGCCTCCGTTGATTGTGTACAAACAAAATACGAGTCCAAAGGTAGGGTAATAAAGGGTTTAGCTAATGGAGAAATTGACTCTTCCGGGAACCAGTAACGCGTAAACCATGTCAAACCAAGACCGATCAATATCCGAACGGAACGGATTCGAACTTCTCCTAGAAAAGTTTCCGGTGCGAAATTCAAAAAAATGAGTAATTCAAAGGAAAAAAGCATTTGAGGCATGCGCCGGACTGAAGAGACTGATTCCTTTCTCCGGGACCATTTCATTGATTGCAAAGAGAATCCTGCACTCTCTTTGCAATCAATCAAAATGAACATTGCTCAAGACCACGAGAAGGTCCCCCTAGAATCTGCGGCTCCTCTTTTTATTCAATTATGAAATGACTCATTTTAATGGAGATTTATAGCATCATTCAAGTAAATGCAAATTGAGATCGTAGAAACATGAGCTTGTGATATAGCTACACCTAATTCCAGACCGGTTAATGCTAGAATTATAAATAAGGGACCAAGATCTCCTATGAAATAGAAAATATTATTCAGAAATAGCATAGTCCAAGCAAACCCACTTAAAATCTTGACTAAACTATGACCGGCCATCATATTAGCAAATAAACGTATTCCTAAGCTTAATGCACGAAAACAATAAGAGATTAGCTCAAGGAGTACTAAGAAAGGTGCTAACGCAAGTGGGACTCCCGCAGGTAATAAGAAGCTAAAAAAATGAAGCCCATGTCTTTGAAATCCAACGATCGTAATGCCTATAAAAATGGAAAATGAAAGAGCCAAAGTAATGAGAAAATGACTTGTCACTGTGAAGCTAAAGGGTATCATACCCTGGGGATTACGAAATAACGAAAAAGTAAAAGTGACCGAGATACGAGGGAAAAACTTTTGTTTCACATTTCCGGAAAGACCACCTATTTGTTCGTTTACCAGGTTCAGCACGAAATCATAAATTTGCTCTACCAAGGATTGCAATGCATTTGGCACTGACTTTCCACCTCCCTTTTTCGTAACAACAAAAAACCCAACGAGGACCAAAACGAGAGTCAACAGCATAGACAAGGATAGATTTGTGAATGAAACAAAAAAGTTGCCCATATTCAGAGGAAAGATGGGGTTAAGCGCAAATTGGTCGAGTGGGCTTGGGCCACGGTCATTCTCGAGGTACACTTGTATAAGTAGAGCGATTTGATCACTTATATCAATAGGGATAGAAGGCTCGGCAGCCCATATTGCCGTGAAAACAGGCATAACGCCTGCCTCCCAAGTGAAGCTGCCATACCCCCCCCAAAATAAATCCAGGAAAGTGTTCAGTAGACTGTGGCAATGGTCATGCCCTAGAAACTGATCGGTAAAATCGGTTACAGTATAGCCCTCCGGCAAACGCAATTCTGCCTCCCGAAAATACAAGTCTATGATGTTTGTGATTGAAGTCACCAAGGAGTTTCTATTATCAAACGAAATGCCATAAAATCTGAAAAGGCTGGCAAGCGGCTCGGGCAGTGGAACCCCGGGGTTGATAATCCAGTTGGGGGCTTCAATCCCGTAATTAGAAGGGACGGCAATCCAGTCGGGCGCTGGCTGATTAGGTAGAAGTTCGAAAACCTTTCGAGGATGCAACCCACGCTGGCTAAAATCCCAAACCCTAGAATGGGGGCCCCCCACTTGTTGTGCTACTAATGCTAATTGGTTGTTCATTTCGTACGGTAACTCCATCTTTTTCAGCTCTGCTCCCTAAAAGAGAAAGGAGACTGATCTTGACGTCGGCGTTGGTTTTTCCAACGAAAAACAATATCGTTAGTTGATCGAACTTCCATGACAAAAAGTTTCATACACTGGAGGTCCCATCGACGAGGGCCAATGAGACTACTATACGCGTTTTCTGAGGAGCAACATGAGACTTTCTTTTCCTCTGGCTAGAAAGATGTTTCAGTTCGACCAGGCATGAAGCTTGCACGATGAACAGATTGTCCTCAACTGCGCGTATCTCTTTTCTTCATGGGCGAGGCACTTCTTTTTTTCTTTGACAAGAACCGCGCTAGACAAGATATTGAAGGGTCCAACGACATTCACAAGGAAGGCCCTGGATGTGACATTCAATTGGGTTAGTAGGAACGAACCTTTGCTTTGGATAGTGGTTGGTGTGCCTGGACCGACAGACTAACGTGCGATTTCCCTTTCCGAGCTATGAAATGATTTACTTTTTCTTAAGCAGCGTGAAAACGGATTGCACTGGTGGGTTGACTGAGCAGCGAGAGCAGACTGGATCTTTTTCAGATAGGGGTGCGGGGGACATGAAGGAGTACCAACGGAAAAAGCACGGATTGATTCTTCTCTATATCTAAAGCTTTCACTATCAATGGCCGGCTGCTCCATCTATTGGATCTTCGAGCGGAGCTCGGTTGTTTTCACATGGGGGTAGGGGACAGGAAGACAGCTCTTAGGTCATAGAGGGGCATCAACGGAGAAGAACCGGCTCTGGGAGGAGGTGTCCTGGCCCAGGTGGGCGGCACAGACTAAGCAATCCAAGCGATAGCGAGAACTAAGTATGGACGCGTTTCACTAGTCCATTCCGCCAGTCACAGGGGCGTGAGCACCAATGAATAAGGGAGCCGTTCACTAACGTTTCACTGGCATCTTCCGACCAGGCCCAGCACGCTCTTCTGCATGCGCGCTCTCTGCTACCACATTATTATTTTGATTCGAACTTGCAAAACAGGGAGGTTACTTCCGAACGTGCGAGGAAGAAAATGACCCTAACGTGTCTACCACTCTCCTCTTGATGACCCACTGTGCCTAAACGCCTTTCGAGGGTTACTCGTGGCTTAGCTTCCCCCTCCCCTCATCCAGACTTGAAAGCGAGGAGATACCAAGCAATGTGACATGTCGATACACACAAGAAAGCGCCATCCATCCCTCGAACTGAGTGAAGTTACACCTTATTTACTATTTCGATGTAGTGAGATTGCGATGGAACAAACAAGAGGGTCTGTCTGGTATTGGATCCACCAAAGTTCCTACGATAATGAATGGGGTCGGTTTAGTAGATCTACAACCTCACATTTTGCTAGATTTCACTTGGGCGAAATGAGGCTGCTTTCGCAAAAGATACGCAGCGTAATGCTTTATCCAAATGGTATTCCTTGTCGAAACCCCGACTGCACTGGGGAGAACCGAAAATGCTAACTATCACTATTTCTCCTACAATCCCTTGAATGGAAAAACAAACTCTGGGAAATTGGGTCAGGCTGAAAGAAAGAGGGGAGAAAGTCACGCTCAGCATGGGCAACCTATGATACGTTTTCTCCATGTGAAAGAGCTCAATGAAGAGGCCACGGGACCATTCCCAGGTGGCGCGACAGAGCAATGAAAAGCTGGGATCGAGCCTTATCTTCGGTCGTGACGCCGGAGCCTTTTGTATGAGAAAGCCTAAGCGCTAAACCACATCCTTCTCGCGGGTTATCTTCTACTCAAGCTCTCTCCTATTCTTCATCCACCAACTAGCAGGGGGGACGGACAGGAACGTAGGAGCACAAGACACGCGGGTCATCATCTTCTGAAACGATTGGCTTTCGATCTGCTTTCCAAGAGGTGGTTTCTGACATGACCAGAAAGAGTGGAATTCTTGTTAGGATTGGCATGTCAAGTTGCTTTCTCGGACCCTAACATAAACCACCTTATCCTCACTCAGATTGATCTTTTGGACTGAGCAGAAGCACGACCTCTATCTGAAGTATCGGGGTCTCTGTCTCTATCCCTTCTAATCTCTCAATGGCATTTCCATCTCTCGATTCAATCAATCAAGTAAGTCCGGATGACACTTGTCTTGGGCTAGTGTTTCCCCAAGGCTGGCTATTCAGCCATTACTTGCATCTCAGGTTCTTTGTACCCTTTTTTCATGCACACTGAGGTTTCTGGCATGACCGAATCTTTTTAGAATATCGCTTATTACGTTAATTTCTTCATCTTGATGTACTCAATCCATTCAAATTCCATAATTCCAATGCAATAGTGCCGTTTTTTTTGAAATGAATCCCTCTTGGATCGCGTCCGATCAAGCTATGGAACTAATCATGGAATCGATTCTATCGGTTTCGCAATCTGTTTTTCACATTCTAATGGCCCTTTTCGCAGAAATGCGGGAGACCTGGAGTGGACGGGAGCGCTATGCTCCCCTCGGCGGAACAGAGCAACTGGAAAATCCAAGTCCTTCGCGTTCGGAGGAAGAAACCCCCAAGGCCCCACACGTCAATCCAACACTATCTGATGATAGCAGACCCTCAGTTAACCAAGAGGTTATGAGCCAGGTTCCTCCTTTGCCATTAGCCATTGATTTGAATAGATCGGGGAAAGATCAGGAAAAGGTTAGGGAATTTGCCTTAGAAATAAGGCGTGAGCGGATATCTGAACAGTACGAGAGTTTCACGCACTGTAAGGACACTAAAAAAAAAAAAACTTTTAGTGATTTATGTGCCCGCGTGGGAGATGCTAATCAAGTCAAAGAAAGTTGTATCCAAGAAATCGAATCCACCTTTGATTCAACAGACGCAGGATTAATAGATTTCGTCAAAGAGACAAATAGCCTGAAAGATAAAAAAAGCAAAATATTTACTCTTATCAAGAATTATTTTAACGATAAACTAGATAACTATAAGTTCGAAGAAGAGTGGAAAGCACGGCAAGCTTTCAAAAAAAAGTTCGAAGAAGAGTGGAAAGCACGGCAAGCTTTCAAAAAAGCAAATCCAGAGGAGGAATGAATGGTAGCCATCATCATCATGATCTTTTCTGTTTATATATATAGTTGTCAGTGCAGCATTTCCACGATATCGTTATGATCAATTAATGTTCCGATTTGTTGATTGTGACTCTCGTGCTGCAGTGGGGAAATAAGTTCTTCATTGGAACAGTTGGCCGGCCGGCCCGCAGATTAGGAAGGCATTCTAGCCAACTGAACTGCGTAACCAAGGGACGCTTGGAAAGTCTATTCTGGTTCGAATCCAGTTCGTCCCCGCCACAAAAACGACTCAAAAACTACACTATATATGAGTTTATGAAAAAACAACTGACCACTTACACAATCTAGAAAAGAATCATATGCTCGATCGGCTTACTACAAGAGGGAAGCACACAAAAAGGAAAGCACTATCATTTCATTAGTGAAGTTTCTCAATGGCGGACATCAAGTAGTGAAATGGCTGTATACAACTGGAATATTACTTTGGCCACGAGTACAATCTGGCTTACTAGCCTCTGAAATAGAGACACAGGCAGGTGTGGATAAAGCATATGATAAGGCCTCCGATCTTTCAAGATATGACGAAAGCAATGTTCGGGTTATTTCTAAATTCCAGTGGTAGACGAAGGATCTCAATCAGAAATGGAAGAAGGAATTGAAAGACCTAACTCTTCTGGTGGTTGACAAACTTCGAGGTATTCCTCGGAGGAAGGGGAGCCCGGGCCTGCGTTGATGGCGTTGAGGCAATAACACACCAGTGGGGCAACCTGCTTAAACAATCTGTTCTCTTTTTATATCCGCTTTTGGGGTAGGCATTTCCAGTGATTGACCTCGGTTTATAACCAATTTCGCACAAATAGGCTCAGCTTGAAACGAAAGACTCCGTTGTTGGTAATGTTGATGGAACAGGGCCAACTTCTATTTAAGAAGGAAAGGGAAACGGTAACAGAAATCTCATTTCACACCCAGGTATGTGTCTCCACCCGCGAATGCACTTAGAGCGGCTTCAGGACCTGATTTACACGTGACAGAATCAAACTAAGATCATGAGGATCAGTAAGCATGGTCCACCAGAGCGAGTCTCTTTGGGAAGCCAGAGAATTAACATACTTAGAGTTCAAAGGCCTGGCACTCGAGTCAACAGTTAGAAATAGTTCCTTCGACCCGCTGAGGGATTGTTTATATTGTTTCTCAGGAAAAACATCGTATCACTCTTGAATTTCAAGGATTCTTGGGTCTCCACCGGATTGTTCAGAGCTTTACTCCTTGGTTTACCGGGGCGAGTACCTCCTACACAATTTGAGTTGGTCCACAAAAGAATTGAACCCATGTGAATGGGCTTCAGCCTCGGCTGCTATGCCAATTTCTTAATACGATGTAATTTGGGATTGGAAGCACCTAATATACCGGAACACAGGGTTTATCTACCTACGTTAGAACGCCGTCTCTAGTGTCTGGTGTACCTTGGACACTCGAAGTCCCTTAGTGGGGTTTCTTGATCTCATTTAGTAGCTCTACAATCGAAGTCCGCTTCTCACCTTTATCAAAAGGAATTGAGTTCACGTCCACGGCATAGCCACCTCTTGGGTATCCAGTACCCGGAGCTATCTTTCCTTGTACGCGTAAGAGGCAGAGGTGGAGTAGCACTAACTAGCTAGTTGAGCGGGGAGTTTAAAGATAAGCCGGCGGGGAAAGAAGGAAGTTTGTCCTCAGCTGTACCAATTGACTATGCGCTTTCCTTTCTATCTCTTGTTGGGCCAGATTGGTATAGCGAGTGAAAAGCTACGCCTGTAGCTGCTAAAAGAAAAGAACTATGTGTTCCGTTTAAAGAATATGAGCCTGGTGATCGATACGGCTAGTATTGGAAGAGACCCTAGTGAAATATGATGCACTCAAATAAAAGAAAGAGGGAGGTATCAGAGATCGTACCATCATGCATTGACAGACCTGCAGGAGCAGCAAAAACGGAATTCACAGAGGCCTAAATCCTAGGTAACTACTATCGCTTGAGGTGAGTAAAAATAGAATGCCACCAAAACTTCCCTATTTAGTATGACCGATCAACGACCCAGCAAAGTATCAGCAAAGCGATCTAAATTGACGTAAAGAGACAGTTGAAGAGATTAGCAAAGCAGTCACTGCCAACGGTAGACCTTCAGAGTAGCCCACTTATCATAATCCAGAGCTGGTTTCATCCGTTTTTTTGACAGCCCCTCCTTTTGTCTCAGTAGAGAGTCTTTCAGTGGCATTCACTTCACCAAGGGCATGAGTGGAAGCTGGTTATGGAGCAGCCGGTGAAAGAACAGGTTGAGAGTGAAGTTTCTCCGTTTATATAGAATTGTGAGATCATGAAATTCCTTTCTGAGTCAGGCGAGGTGGTAAAGCAAACCAGCACTAGAGCAGGGCTATGGCAAGCATTCCTTTTACGAGAGCAAGATGGATGGAATAAGTCGCCTGAAGGGCTCCATCCCAAGTCAGATGACTGTAAAGTGTCTCCCTTAATAGCTTATAAAAGCTTAGCTTTCGGTCTCTGCACATCCCAGCAGAATACAACAATACAGCAGCTCCAGCAGCAGCATGCAATCCATCTTAGGTGGCCCTATACAAACAACTTGTTTGGCACCACTTTGCCCAATCTAAAAATAACATAGTTGATGTGATGTACCCGCTATCCCCGAAAAGGCGGAAGGACCTTATAGGACTGCCAAGAGTACCCAACATCCTTCCTTCTTTCAACAAGAGATAGTAGAACTTGAATCCTTTTATCGGACAGAGTGCTTTCTGCCTTGCCTTCTTGATCGTACGTACTGGTCCCTATCAAATAGAGTGGGGATAAAGGATAAGGTAAGGGTGGGTTCTCAGCCTCACCTAAAGTTATTGCTGGTTTTATGCCTGCCTTTGCGCCAGGAAGAAAAGCTAGATCGTCCTACTTATCTGATCAATTGGATTCTTTATTTATTATAGAATATAATATTGAAGGTCAAAAGACGGCATCAACTTTTACAAATCACCAAGAAGAGTTGACTTGGGGGAGTATTAAGCCAAACAGCTTCCCTTTCTGGCTATCCCGGGTCAAAACAGCAATGGGCATTAAGCTGACCCAGGGAGAACTGGATGATTGCTATGGGAGCTCTTTTTGTGGTATCTAACGTGTTTTTTTCTTCACTCTTCCTTCAATAATGCTTGATCCATCCTTCCCGTCAGAGAAATCATTCATTCAGATTTCCAAGGATTGACTATCTCAATTTAGCTGCCCATAAAGATGAATAGCAAAGGCAATCGATGAAAGAATCGGAACAATCTGGAATCGCACCCTTGGCTTTTAGCATAATTGTAAGCTCCCGGTTCCATTCCCTCCCCATTCTTGAGGTAGACCAATGCCTGCTGCTTGAATATACACAGTATCCCGTAGTAGATCTCCTATCGTCCAAACATCTCCTTTTTCGTAGCACAGTTTTCGGTAGGGTTTTCTTTCTTCCAATGATTTTCCCATCAGATGGTTTTGCAGGGTGTGCTACGGACAGCTATTGTGAAAGGTCATTTCCTTTTTGAAAGGCATGATGTATCATAAAAGGAAACTCGAAATAACATAGTTCCAGTTGTAAACTAAAGATACTAAAATCAAATCATATGAGAGAAAAGTTCTAGCTAAATATTATCCCATAGTTCACACATATTTGTAACCTGGAAAAGGAATGCAATGAGAAAGACATAAAATAGAAACAATCTCAGTTGCAGAGCATGCTAGCTTGTCAAAGTGTTCCTCAAGCTTAAGATAGACAAATGCAAGTATAACAAAGGAGACCATACTTTCACATACTGCCGATTAATAAGACATAGATGATCTTTTCCATAAGACATAGATGGATGATCTCCGGGTGGTTTAAAGAAAGGGTGTGCCCTAGCATCTGAGGTCTTACAGCTTTGAGCTTCCCCGCTTAACTAGCCATCCAACTCTATCTCAATTCGACACATAAATACATTCCAACTAGACTTTCACTAGATTCAGTATCAGTAATCAAAGTGGTTACTCTGCCCTTTGCCAGATTAGTGGAAAGTGAAGACAAGAGCAGAACAGAGCGAAGAGAATGGGTATCAGCAGTCTACCTGCCATTTAGAATCAATCTAAATAGCTAAGGGCCCTGTTCAACTACCGCTTGGTAAAAAAGATAGTCAATCCGTTGTCAAGCAAGACGATAAAGCTTACTTTCACAAGCATAGCAATCCCAAATCAATAGATAGTTTGACACATAAGACTTTCCGCTTTTCGTTCTTTTAGGAGCCTTCCTAGTTTTCTCCCTTGTAAATGAAGCTTTGTCCATCTCATTAAGGCCATCTCCGGTTCTTCTATCGACGGGCGTGGGTAAGCTGATCCTTCTCATGAGTACCAGTACCGAAGTTTTATTTGCTTGCTTTTCTAGTACACGCTATACTTTCCAGATAGATAAGGACATGAAAAATATTGATCTGGACCTACAGTAGCCACTTGTCCAAGCTGGTTTTGAACCCACTGAGGTACGATCTACAATCAAAGTACCATGAATCTGCTTATAATCCACTCTGCCGACCACTATTGATTTGATTTTACGTATAGTATCATAACTATTGAAATGACATATAGGAAGAGTAGTATGATTGGTTGCTCAACTGCCCCTGAAACTTAAAGGAAGAGAAGGGCGAAGCATATACCAGTGTTTTGCCAACGGCACGAAGCGAATCTTGCAAGCCAGCCTAGATTGATATTCACAAGAACTACTACGTACGGTATTCACAAGAACAATAAGTTGAGAGGAGGAGCAATAAAACTGGACGAAAGCAGTGGGAAGAAAGCGATGCCCGGGCGATGGTAGTTAGAAAAGCTCGACTCCTTTGGATTCCGGACAAGTACGTACTTCATACGAAGAAATGGTAGTCGGACTCCTCAGGTTTTCTCCACAGTAGGAGTCAGCATAATCCTAAAGCCGGCCCAATTTAAATATTCGATTTATGTCGATATGAAATACCACCTTGGCGTGCTCAAGCATAACCATACCATTCTAGTTAAAAAACAGCCCTTCTATTTGGAGAGCAAGCAACCGAGTCCGTTCTAGGATCAAAACAGGGTAGTTCACGTCTCTCGAGATCGGAGGAATCCAACTGATGATACTGGTGCGGTACTCCGATGCCCTAACCTAAGAGAAATAGTACTTTTCATAAAAGGGGAGTTCTGCGTGTTGAGCTTAGCGTGTTGCGAGCTCGGCCACCACATGTATCTTACTTTTCTGCGCCGTTGGCATGTATGAACTCGTTATTGGCTTTCTATAAAAGAAAGTAGGACCGATCTCTACTAAAAAGTATGCTAGCTTTTCGATGAACTCTCGTTGTGCTTGGTTCGATTTCTAGTTTTTGTTCTGCTTCCAGTTCCAGAATGTGCCGAAGGTAGAGCCGTGCCTTCTTGTTCTCCGCAGTCGTAGTCTATACCATGAGCTCCGGTCTGGGCTGTTCTGTAAATAAAGAAAGATATTCCGTCTGCCCCACAGGGGAGTTTGATTACATGTGAAATCAAGTTCACTGGTCAAAAGAAAAAGGGAGCGTCTATGTTTAGTTTCACGTACCCTTCCATTAGTTGTTTTTGCCATCTGTGCCTTCTAAATAGAGAACCAGTTGCCGAGGGAAGTCAAGCAGAAGAAGATCAAGCCGATACCTGAAGAGGTGTTTATCCAGCGGAGGTTCGTATCTGGAACATGTGAGACCAGCGACCTAAGATCATCCCGGACTGGAATAGCTTCGTTATGAGTTTCAGCAGCCTCAGCTACTATTCCTACTAAGGAGGAGTCGCCTTTTTCAATTCCCTCCCTCCCATGTTGATGTAACGACTGTAGAGTATTGGCAATCAAGGGTACAGCTTACTTTACTTCACATGCAAGTTCCTCAGTCAAGGTATATATAGCTAGTCAAGGATCATCAAACAATTAGCAAATCATCTAGATTGAGGAAATCGAAAATCTAAGTAGATCTAGATATGCACGTGATTAGGCGGGGACAGGATTCGAACCTGCAGTCTTCAGGTCATGAGCCTGATGAGTTGACCAATTCCTCTACCCCGCTTTGAGTCTAAACCTTTCATTGACATACAGAAAATCGACTTCTAAAAAGGCGGATAACTTCATACTTATGAACCATCTTATGATGACCAGGATAAGCGCAATTCTTACAAATCACATCAGCAAACTCATCTGAACTATGTGTCCCTCAATCAACCAAGCTAACGCACAACTTGACATACAGGCCGGTTTCAGTCAGGCATCCTTGGGATCCAAGACTGGTGAATTTCTTGCTCATTGCCCGCTGTAGGAAAGAATCGATCATCCTGCTATCACCATTTTATGGATTTCATCTGAATGGATTGATTCCATATACATCATTTCATAGTGACTATAGCACCTTCTGATTCTCCAAAGAAAACAACTATACGCGCTGCTCCTTCTCCATCCGCATTCTTCATCTCCGTTTCTGGATCCTGCATACTTTACCGTAACCGTGGTGGCATTCGTTTTAAGAACAGCTTTCGTCGTACGGGCCTGTGAAGATGAACAACCGTAAAAACAGCTCGTAAGCCCCTCTATTTTTAGTTCATCACCGAGGGGAACTAAATAGGATCAATATGCCTAAGTTAGAAATCAATTGGTCTCTCCATTCACACCTGATTTTGCAATTATTTCGCTTTAATTCGACCTGAATTCTCTCTAAAACTGTGATACGCGGAAAAGCAAGCCCTATGTACCAAATGGAGATTGGTTACGACTCCCATCTCCTTACTTTGGTTGACTTTGTTTGATCAACCCGATTATCGTATTCAGAAGAAGATTCCAAATAGAATGTCTTTTTTTTTCGCTTGGCGACCCATAGAATTCTATAAGGACGGCTTTCGAGTATAAAGAAGCCTGCTAGGTGAGAGCCTTCCATAGGATGTGCCGAAATGCCTACCTCTATGGTTTGCGTATAACGTGAATAGCTCCTGTCTGTTGTTTAAAAAGAACAAAAGCACGAGGTAGGGGAGGTTCAGCCGTCAGATATCAGATCTCCCATCAATGGCACGCTGGAACCTTCATCAAGCTGCCCCACCAAAATCCTTCCAAAGATATTGACACTGCCTGATGCTCATGACCAACAATACTATGTAGGGATGACACTTGTTGAATGGTGATGCCAGGGCTGAATAAGCAGCTGCAAGGATTTATCCCTGAAAGTTGTTTGAATATTGACCCACTGAGAGAGAAGCATGTTCCTGAGCATCCATAACCTCGGAATTGATCTTCTCTTTCCCTTTCTTTTCTGCTCCCGTGCTTAGATCGAACAATATTGCGAAATCAGTGATACGAAAAATCCTCTTCCATTCTTTCCGCCTAGGGCTGCAGGCAACTTAGAGAATAAAACAGGCTGACATCTCCAAGCCACACTAGGTAGGGCAAGGAATAGTCCCTATCACGACTGGTTCTTTTCTTCTTCTATAAGCCTCTGCGGAGCAATCTCCCCATTAGCATCAGCATTCCCTTCATTCTCCCCCTCTCGACCCTCGGTGCTAGCAGAGAATTCCTCCAAGAACTGACTAAGATCACCTCTACCTGTGTTGTGTAGTATGGCTCATGTTCCCGAAAGGTTACATCCATACTTGCATATAATTTCCTCCCAATAAGATCCCAACATTGATATCCCTTTTGGCTAGATGCATAATCAAGAAATATACACCTCACTGCCCGCGGATCCAACTTGCCAACAGAAGGTCGATGATCTCGCACCCACACAATAAGCCCAATTTATCAAAAGTAACTGGTTTCAAGGGAGTTCCAGTTGGTATTCACAATCAAAGGTCTCCCCAACCATTATAACAAGAACCAACCGTTGGATAGGGCCACCGCTCGATGGGTTGGATCCTGCTCACCACGCGGAAAACAACCATACAATTTAGTAATTCCGGGGCTTACTATTCAAGGGCAAATCAAGTAGAATTGTGTATATAGATGAAAAAGGAGAATGGCGAAGAAAGTCAATTTGTCCAAAGCACGGTGCCGACCTCCTTCTTTTATACTATACGAACGATAATTATCATTTCTTGTGAATGGGCCCAATTTCCCTTTTGTTACTGGTCGGGACGACCTAAATCCTATATCGGTTTCTCAAGTGCCAAATAGAATAGTTCTTTTCCAAGTTTGGGTAGGATTCCCGACACCAATCACATCTGTAAGTAGCAAAGATTTAAACAAATAATGAGAGGCCTTTATCTAATTAAGTTGAATAATACACAGATTGTAATACAGGAGCGTGGAGATAAACAGCACGTACCGACCAAGTGTCGCGGTAGGTTGGCTGGTGCAGGCAGGTTTGATAACTCAGTAAGAGAGTATGACCACTTTGGGAAATCCCCTAGCTTTCGTCCCTCACAGTCTACAGCGTAGCAGTCATGGAACCCCAGTGTCTTCGTCAAGCATTCCACTCTAGTTTTCGCTACCAGTGTTTCAACAACACACAATACCGCCGGCCCCCATGCCACACATGTCAAATTAGAGAATAGATCTCGAGTAGAGACAAGAAGACAGCACGCTAAAGCGATCGAAATGGTTGTACATGACTAGTCGTCTCCTGCGGCTCGCGATAACATGAATATCTCTCATTCTCTTCAATTCTTAGGCCTTCATAAAATAAGACAAATATAAAGCAATCGAGCCAAAGAGAAAATCATGAAGCATCTAAGGTTTCCTTATCTTTTGACAATCTAGCTCCTCCCGAGATATCAGTAGCTCTAGTCGATGCTGGCCTTACTCTCCCCTTTCCTTATGCGAAGTGGCAACCTCACCAATAATATCATCGATACGAGTGGAGTACAAGGCTATTCACAACAACTCTTTTCACTGATAGGAATACCTCATTCGAGTACTCGTTTTTAAGAAACACTATCGACTTGACTGGTTATGCGTGTCTCACCCGCGAAAGGTAGCCAACCCTTGCTCCCTATAGCTCGAAAGTGGATTTACCACCAACACTAAAAGCAGGGAGATTTCCTTGCCTGTCGGGTCCTTTCAAAACCTTCCTCGTCTCTAGTTTACTCCAACCCCGGCCAGTCCAAACATCCATTCAGGCCCCCACAAGTGACCCAGTCTGTAGCGATCGTGTATACAACCGACGGTCTTGAAAGGTGATAACTCTCGTTGTTGACCGTTTTCACTCGCATTGCCAGAGATATTCTATCCAATACCCCTGCCGAGGAAATACAGATCCCTTTCCATTCCATTTCTATCTATTCATCTGGTAGAGAAGAAGAGCTAAATAATAACCCACTGCATCAGCACTAGGGAGGGCTGGTCTGGAATGACATAGCATAGATCAAAACATTGACTTGAACTTTCCCTTTACTTTATAGGTTGACCGGGATGACCCAGGAGCTTTTTATCCATCCACTTGATTCTGTAATTTCATTCTATCTCGACTCCAGGCAAGACAAAGCACTTCCAAACCCTAATATTCTCTGAAGAGCTGGTACTATGCGACTGTCCTGGCTTAGTTTTCCCTTCATTTTATAGCTCGCTCGAGACATGAAATGGTAGCATGTGGTGTTCTACCAATCGACCGCATGACTCAGCACTGGGAGGCAGTACAGGTCGTAGCAAACAGGGTTGGGCGCAGCGAACTGGAACGTGTCTATAACATAAGGTTAGCCGACCCAAAACCTTAACTCCGAGCAACTACTCAGTAGATTAACTAGTGTCCCCGATTGCTTGGATGAACAGAGCTCTTTTCTCCCCCAATATGCTTATTTGACGGAGTCTAGTGCGTATTCATTTTCTTCTGGTCTTGGATTCTAAAGGTTTTTTTCCGGTGTAGGATTCTTCCTACCCAACTTTGGCCATTGAAGAATGAGTCGAGCAGTCGTCCGCATAGCCTACCCAGGGATTGAGCTTATGAGTAAGGAAGAGACGAATGGTTGCGTATCCTAATCTAGTAGCAGGATCGACAGTGAAAGTCCTTTTTCACCCAAGCAAAAGACGGACCCGAGAGTGCGCTCTATGCGGCAGAGAATGACCATGTTGAGGAAGAACTGAGCGAAAAGACCATAAGGCCCATTCTCAACGTCCATCCTACTATGATCACATCGACGTCATATTTCGAATCCTTCTTTGCTTGTGGGAGCACGTTGCATTTGCGAATGGAGGAAGGCTGGCGGTGTCTGAAAATAGCAATTGAGATCAAAGCCATCGCTGCATAAACAAATAAACCAAGGCTCGATTCGTCTATGAAACTAGGCAAGCAAGCAGGGGAATGGGACGCATTAGGCTGATCGATGGCCTACAGATCCTATATTCGTTTCCCAAAGGCCTGAGAAAGGTGTTGTAGCCTCGGTTGACATCGCACCTAAAAAGAGAAGGCATTCCATCTTGTAACTACTTATTATATTCTATTATAGTCGCCAGTACAATTCCCGAGGAAAGGAAATAGAGCTGATACCGGGATAAGCTATCGATACTGAAACAGAATGTACCCAATACTTTTCCCTTATCCTAGTTCCGACAAGTCAATAGCACCAATCAGCAAAGCAACATATCTGTTTTGTTTCTCTTTTTCGAGCTCGCCCTTCGGGGATAAATACTAATCTTGTTTCTTGTTTCTGTTGTTCTTCTTTCTCTAAGAGACGGGTGCACTGCCTTGGAGAAGGTAGTGTGCCTATCGAGGACTCCTTTCCGTTGTATGGGAAGGATATCTTCTTTGTTGTAGCTAAACTGATGTATGAATAAGGAGAGTGTGAATGGGGATTGGATAATAGAGAATCTTGATCCCCGACTGGGTGCTATTTCACGAACCTTCTTACATTGGCGAGAGTAGACAATCTCTTCTTGTTCCTTAAATGAAAAGGATCTCGAGAATGCTTTTAAGTTAAGTAACTATCTTAAGCCGAAGGCCAATATCTCGAAGTGCTTACAATCCAGGCAATCGTTTACTTCTTCTCTTTTGTTGAGGAAATAGTGCACTGCCTTGGAGAGGTAGTGTGCTATTGACGATCTTAAAGTATTGTGAGTGGGGTAAATCTCCCTTTGTGGAGGGATCACCTTCACACTATGCTATGAAAAAACGAATCGAATTGAGAGGTATCTGACCGACCAAGAAGAGGTTTGTACTTGACTGACCCCTGCTCTCTAGTAAAATAGCAAGCGATATAACACTCAAAGTGGTGTAATAGTGAGAATCTATCCGAGATATCAATCCCTCATCCTACTCTCTCTCTGTCACTCGGTTACTCTGCTCTGTTAGCTACTAACGTGTCTATACTATGCAAAGATATTCATTATTATAGCTCTGGAGAGAGTGGTGCCATCGGAGGAAGCTGACCCTAAGCCGCTGTTTTCTTTTCCTTCCTTTCGGGAAGATGACGAAGCCGTTGAAAGGCATGAGGTATCATATCTCCATAGATCTATGTAATATACCCCTTAAGAAGGCTCCCAGATCTCGTACAGCCATAATGATATCCGTTGTGAGTGACCCTTGCCTACTAATAAGAATAGGGTGGGAGTCTTTGCAAGCAATATGCTTGTTCTTTTTCTATGTTCTTTTTCATTTCATTTTCATCACGCCCTTAATGATAGGGGCCACTAAACCTAGTGATTTGAATCATGATTTGACTCTCGCATACTTACTAAATAGGGGTTACTCGACCAGAACAACAGGAGATTGGATTCTTTCATCCTACCCGAAAGTTAGGCAACTGGAAAGCGCAAATACATTGATTCCTTGAAAACCATTCGGACAACTAGAAAAGGCTCTCCTTCTATCCATTCACTGGTCATCGGAACATGCATGTCCTACTTGAATCAATTCTACCACATGTTTACGGCCAAGCGCACCTTTAATGGGTTATGCAAAAGACATTCAGTTCAATACTCGTATGCGGGCACTCTGGAATAATCCTAGAAAAGAAAGAATGAGTCACCCCTTCCTGAAAAAGGTTGGTGGAGCTCCATATCCAACTGGAAAATCCAGAAATGAACTTCGATTGTCATTTTTTACAATTCGTAGTTCTTGCTTTCATATTCTCATATATAGTGATCGTTTTTTTCTTTCCTTTGTCTTACCTTATCGATTCAATGGTACGCATAAGGAGGATTTATGAACCTATCAGTACGTATCTATTTACATTTGACTCTAGCGTATTGTTAGCTTTCTAACTGAGATTGCTACATCCAAGAATCATATATGGACTTGGTGCAGCCCCTTGTGCATGCCTGTTCTATATGAATGGGTAATCAAGTCGGTATTATTCTATCTTGAATGCAATTTCGATTACTAGTGTTTCCATGATCAACAAACCAGAGATTGGAAATACTGGAACTGTACCTCAAGAAACACTGTTTAGCAATTCCAATAATCTAGAGTGTTGAAACATTTGATAGAAGCCCACATACCCCCTCCTCTATCCCACATCAACCAGAATCCTGGTTAAAGTGGCCTCATGATCACATTACGATCACTACACTACACTACTCTACTACCTCTATGTCAAAATAGAAGGCAGTTAGAGAACACATCATTAGTGGTGAATACAATAGTCTGCATCGTAACGCGATTGCTCCGATCGAGTTAGGCATAGTCCATTCCAATATTCATGCCAATTCTGAGAACCTTGAGAACTCATGATTGAATCAACATATTGTTTGTAACAATTCAAGGCTACCTTAAGATTTTTGTCTATTTCGTTCTTCTGTTTCACCATATCCTGATGAATCATACAATAATGAACACAACTTGTGATCAAAGTATCTGGAAAGCTATAGAGGAAAAACAGGTTGGGATCTTTCTCCAGAGAATCATTCATAAATGATAGGTGTGATGATAGCGTATCTTTTGAAAGATTGTTTTCACAGACATACCTCTCGAAGGCTTCATTTACTTCCTGACCTTTCTGATAACAAAAAGTATCGCATCTCTCCCTTATCTTTGGTAAGGATATGCCAAACCGTTCATCATCGTATAATACCCTACTTATATCGAAGTAAACTCCATCAATATTATTTGCACATGACTTACTAGTCATACCAAGAGTAATGGCGCGTACAAAAATATTCTCATATAGAAATTGATTGATTTGAATTAAAGGGTGTCCGAAGTGTGCTAAAGCATCTCTATAAAATTGAGGTAATTTAGCTGCATGCGTGACAGTCGTGAGAAAGTTATCATGAATGGTGTATATTGGCATATGTTTCCCATTGAATTCTTCATTATGGCGTATAAACATCATGACATACATGACTAGCACGGCATCCCTCTGATGTATGAAGTTTGCAAAGGTGGAGGTTACCGTTTTAGAAATGTTTTTTGTTGATGTGAATTCTTTCACTGTTACCGTAGATTTCTTTCTTCTTGACTTGTCATAGTAAACTGTTAGTGTATCATTCGTTTTCTTACAGTAGTTTTGTATAGTATTATAAAATGGATTTCCATATAGAACGTTAAAATCCAATTTACACGTGATCCAGCTGACCTTTTGTATCAATTTCATAAGATTGTTCACTCTTATATATTTCACATCCCAGAAGTCGAAACAGATGTCTACTATTCGATTGATGAACTTAAAATCCCATTTAGGACTCATTTTAGCGTATAGGTCACGTAATGTACTCGATTTTTGTTTGCCATATATAATGGGCATGTATATGCTTTTTATTATTTTGCGGTTAAATGTATTGCAAAGGTGCCAAAGAAGCTCATTATCCGCTTTGGCATGATCAGAAGCAAAAGAGATTAATTCATCATGCAAGCAATCATAGATATCCATTATTACAGGACTATCTGTTTCTTTGCTAATCGTTTTGATTAGATTAGTGGATTTGCCCATCAAATGATCCAAAAAGAAATAACTCAATATCTGATATGCGCTAGCAGATCCATCTTGCGTTATAGGAATATGTTTGATTGTATAGTAATCCTTACATAAGATAGCTTGACAACCAGCTAAAAACTGAAACGGATTTGTAGCTCTACGCGCCCACTCTAACAAATTAGGATCATCTTCAAACGGTCTAATAGAGTCTGAACCTAGATTTTGCCTATTAGCCTCTATTATATTTTCTTGAAACCATAGCCTAGACGTCTTATAATCACTCCATTTTTGTTGATGGAAAGCCGTAGCAGCATAAATACAGTCTAACTCCGACTGCTCGATTTTCATACTGGCAATCCACCTTGCCTTTAATTCCTCTTCAGATAGATTTTGATCTTGCTTATGTGGTTCTGCAAAGAGGAACAGTGATCTCATGAAATCTCTCTCGTGGAAATGAAAGACCCCACGTCGATAATTACGTCCACGGAAATCCATATAAATTGGGAGATAGAATTTGTAACCAACCAGTGATTCGGCAAGTTCCATTGTCGCTTGTTTCATTCGATTTAAGTACAGACGACCAGTTACTAGAAAATCAGAATCATCTGCTGGACTCGCTTTGATTCTTAACAATCTTATCTGGCTCGCTTTTCTTAAGTTACCTTACTTACAGACTTACTGACTGGATGTGGAGTTGTGGCATCCAAGACTTGTTTCTAGCAAGCGAGTTACATAAGAAACCGAATCTCTAAGTTCCTATGACTTTCGACTTGTTGAACCGGGTTCGTATTCATATTAATTTGGAGTTTGCTTGCTCCCCTCGAGACAGATTTGAACTACAAATAACCGGATAGAGATATTTCCTTACTTATAGAGCCTGACAGTGCTTCTCCATTCATTCCTTACTTTGGCTTAAACCCAACCTTATCAGATCCAAACTTAGCTTACTTGGCTGTTTTGCTCGTGAGACAGAGGGATTCTACCACCAGCGGGCTAGTATATAATAATAATAAACAGAATAATTTGACCGAGGTATTTGGATGTGGCTCGCACTAATCTTATCCGGCTCAAATAAATAAACTCCTGAGACTGGCCTAAAAGAGTTAATTGGTGCTCTGCGAGACAGGGTTTTTTGGAAAGCTGGAACGAAAGTAACTTACAAATGTTGTTAAATGCCGCACACTGGTAAAACCCTCCAAGCTTACTTCCCCTTCCTTGCTTGCCCAGTTTGAGTAGGGAGGGGTACCGAATTTCCTGAAATTGTGCTGCCGTGCAGGCTCTTTTTTCATATATAGGCTCTTTTGACTTATCTCTGTATAATAAGAAAAGCTAGCTTGCCTGGATCTTATTTCTCTAGTAGGAAAGGAAAAGCTTGCCTGGATCTGTTTACCAGGAAGAAAGGAAAACATGAAATTACACGAGCTAGAAAGCGTTCTATTCTAATCTAAAGAGAAGTTGACCTGGATTCGATTACCGAGAAAAGGAATACCTTGCTTGCGCGCCCGTGGGTACCCGGATTGTAGAGTTGTCCTAAACAGAGTTAGGTTGGGCAGCCTCAAACTATTGTTCATTTTTTGACAAGTCTTTCACTATAGCAGAAAAGTAAGTTTACAGATTACAGTAGCCGAGTTTGATTCAGTAGCTAGTAACGAGTTGGCAAAGACAGGCTTGGAAAGTGAGTGGGTTGACTGACAATCCGACTGCAAGAGCAGAAGATCCAAGTTGTAAGAAGTAAATCGTACGAATCGTAGCAATCTGAACCTTAGACTGGTCTACTTCAAATGTGGCTAGCTGGTAGCCTAGCAGTAACGAAATTCCCGAGCTTTCCCTAGCAGTAAGTCAAGAATTACCCGACTTACAGTGTCAAAGGAGAGCTAATATCCGGCTACTTAATTGGTAGATTTGACCCGAGCTAATTGGTAGATTTGACCCGAGACTGCTTTGACTTGACATGTCCAAAAAATTGATTCTAACCTAGAGCCACAGCGGAAGCGGATTGATATGATGAAGATACGCAGGCATCTTGTGAGAGATCCTTCATCCAACTGTATCAGCAAAATCATGCCATGACGGTCTGGAGGTTGGTAAGCAGCTTTCTCTCTACATGTGTGCAACCTCCATCCTTTTATAGGACTGGATCCTCTTACCGTTGACAGCAAGCTTTTCATTAAAATGATGCATGATTGATCAACTAAAGTCTTGAGCCGGTTGCCACGTACTCCCAGAAAATACCCTTCTCTTTAGCCTTTTATATTTTCTGCTAGCATACCACCCTTCTCACGAGCTGGGATCGAACCAGCGCTTTCCGGATTCGTGGTCCGGATAGAAACCATTCTATCGTGACTTTTGGTTTCGCAGTTCGAGAACCTCTACATCTGCTAAAGTACTTTTCGCGCACATGTCGCACGCGTCACAGGTGTTTTGGGCACCCGCGATTTATCAAAATTGGACCTAGAGTTAGGTTGCACAGGCAGTGCTCTCACTCTCATCATTTTGACTCCTTCTTTAAACCATGAGAATCATCCGATCCCTTTCTTAAAGAAAATAAAGAATTATTACTACTTTCACATGGGGTGAAAGGGACGCTGTCGAGAAAGCAGGAAAAAAACGCCTTGCCTTCTGACATCTGGCGCCCAGCTAAAAGCAAAAGCTATCGCACCCGCACCCGTTAGAACAGAGGCATTCGAAAAAAGACGAGCAGCAGCCCTTAATCGCGCCCTTGCCTGCTTCCTCAGCTACGTCTCGTACTCGATCCTCTGTCGTTCTCCCTTGATTCTGGGATGACGGTATCGATGAAACCTGGGGTGGGTGAGAAATGGCAGGGACCTGCTGCACTGCAGGAACAAGGGGTGCACCCGCGGGTTGAGCCAGATCCCCTGCTGGATCTCTTAAACTGGCGGTGTGTCTGCAGGTTGAGGCGGATCCCCCGCTAGATTTGGCAAAATAAAATTACCGTTCCCGGGTTCGAATATAAAAGTTCCTAAGAAGAAATTTCACCATCTTCTAGGATGATAATGCATAAGCACGAAGCAGAAAACCAAGCCATATGGCTAAAGTCATGTATGGAAAAGAAATCAAATAGAATGTATTGCTTTCTCTATGCCCAAGAAAGGGAAAAGGAGCATATAGGTACGGCTTTTGACTACAAAGCAATGCAAAGTCTTTAGTAGAAAGAGGAGCTGAAAGAACTCTTATTAGGCTTGCTTGTGATTCAGAACCAGCATGGAAAGAGTTTTCAAAATAGTAAGTAAGATGCCGGGATAAGAACAGTGTGATTTCAGCCTACTTCTACTTGAAAAGCTTCTTCGTCGACAAATTCTTATACCCCCGTTGTCCAGAACGAAGGGAAGTCGAAATCTCTTTCCCACATTAGCGAATTGCTCCGTTGAAAGCTTTCTTTGCCCCGCCAAAGGGCATTAGTCATCCTTGGTCTTCGTTCAGGCAAGTCTAATCACACAAGATCAAAAGAAGTGATTTAATTAGTAAAAGAAATCGATAACTGCTTGGACTCAACTCCTTTCAAGAGGTGTACACCTTTGGCCTCACTCAAGGTAATGGGTGACCAAACCTAACGAGTCTAAACAAATAGGATCTTATTGTGTGACAAAAACAGAGATTGGGAATGCTTGGCAGGTATTTGAGTGGCCAACCAGTAAATTAGGGAAATCAAACACATAAAGAAGTTTTCTTTCCAAGCCTGGTAACACCACACTTAAGTAAGTCGATTCAGATTAGCCAACAAGCGAATCCATTAACTCAGTCAACTCTTTCTGGTAAAAGTGCTCATCACTACGACATTATATAATATAGTAAATTACAGACAACACTCAATGCTAATGAGTGGATCAAGTCATTTACTAGTCAATGAACTGACTAAACCCTGTCTGTTCTGGGAATTGACCCACTTAACTATACTCTTAGGGCAAGCCGCCCTGTGGTAATTAACTCCGTCAAATCTGTATCAGTCTTGAGGCAATTTGGAAATGCTAGACAAAGATATTAATCAGAGTCAGTCAATTCCCTAGCGACAGTTAATATGACAAATCCCGGGTAGGTAATTCAAACACGCCCCACCCAATAGGTGAATCTTTCAAAGTGTGGGAAATCTCCCCTTTCTTCAATCCTAGAATCGATGCCTAAGAAAAAGGGTATATCTATGAAAATGCTCAACCCATTCATGCGATTCAATCCTCTGCTCTGATTCTATTAAAAAGGAAACACTCCACTAAGTCGTACACACTCCCCAATAAGTCTGGTAATTAATTCGTTCAAATCAATGCTCGGTGCAGCAGGTAATGTAACTTAATCAATCGCAAGCGGCAAAAGAACTCAAACTCAATCCACAATCCGTCTCGCACGTCTGGGAAAGAAGAGCAGGCTGTTAGGCAAGCCGGCTTTAATACAACCTCTAGGGAAGCCAGGAAAGTTGGTATATACTTAGTACCAAACTTTTGAAACAGTTTGAATTCTCCAATAAGGAAGAAATGAAAAAGCTAGGCCGAAGGATGAGATGGCATTTCAAGAGAATAGTCGATCAGTATGGCAGGAAGAGGTCTCTTTGTCAAATCCTCTATCATCTAAAGCTGGGTCAGAAACTTCCTTTAGGAGCAGAAGAATTTGCAGGCCGTAGGACAAAGCTTCCATTCTCGAAGAAACTAGCCAAGTTTGAAAACACTTAAGAGGGCTGGGTATTGAAAGAGTCTGGCAGGAAGAAGTATAGTACCAAGCGGCAGTAAGCCTCGGTTCGAATTAGCAGAGAGGTCAGTTTTAGGAGGTCGGTGTCCAGTGGAGTTCCGCGATAAACTAAAAGTAATACATACCTATTTGTTGCGAAGTGATTGCTTCGCACCTTTCAATATTTCTTTGACTTCTAGTGCTATCTTCCATCCGTTCCAGTTCATGGATCTTGTTCCTCTAAACTCAAATAGAAATTAAGACTTTGTAGTAAGGTAAACCTATTTTATTCATATTATTTATACTAGATCTTCGTCTTCGTGGCACAAGCAAATAGAATATTTCCGTCAAGAGATGGAGCTCAAAAAGGGCGGGACAGACACAAGCGGAAAGGTCATAGAAAACGACGTATGAAGAGAGTGCCTACGTTGTCTCCGCGGATTTGCACTTGAGGGTGTCACTTTCCCACTGATATGCATAAAAACAAGTAACTTGACTCAGCTGATGATAAAGAAGGCTGCTCTACAAGGCTACCTATAGCACGGGAGATCTGCGCGTATGTTTTCTCTCTCCGTCTGGTTCAACGATGGAGTAAAAGCAGGTTTGTTTGATAGCTCTCTGTCGGCGGGCAAAGCATTCCAGGGGTGTGATCCGAGGACTACAATGGATAGCGCAAGCAAAGGTGTCACTTTCCCACTATCCAGCATCAAACTTATCGGAAAATCAAGCGGAAAAACACCTATTTCAAAGCGGGATGCTCTTGATGGATAAAAAAACCTATGCTAGGAGGCTTCGCCGATTGATAAAGGTGAGGTAATCAACAAAGCAGATATCGCACTGGGTGCACTGGCATCTTTCCATTGAGTAGGGTGCTGTTCGCTCCTCTCTGGGGAATTCTTAAACTAACTACCCGCATGATTTCCTTAAAATTTACTAAGATGAGGCAATAGGCGTAGGAGGCGACAGACCTCTGACTATATGAACGAGAAAGGTGTTATAGGCGTTCTTCCTATCATTTCACAACCGCAGGCATCTTTCACCGAAATACATAACATTGATGGAAGAACGACCAATCGCATATCAATTATGAGTTACCGAAGTTTTGAGCTCCCGGACCACCTTTTCAAGCCAGATAGCTAGCGATCACTCTGCAATGATACCGGCGGACGAAGTACCTATCCCTGTTTTTCGTTCTATTGAAATCCTGCGTCGAGCCGATGTTTCATTGATCGATACCGGGCACATCCATCACATCAACTATTGCACTTTTCATACGCATTTATTGACGGACCGGTAAACTAGACCCGAAAAACTCCTATTTTGAAAACGAAAGACCCATCTAAGATGGCGCAACGCTATGACGAGCGTTCTCACAGGCCGGCACCTCGATGCATCCGTCTCCAGAGTTGTACACCTCTTTATTTCATAGGAAGGCCGAGGCCCTTTTCAGAACCAGCCCATGATAGCAGGATCCTGACCTAACCCGAAGCCTGAAGGTCCAACGACCCACACAAAATGGCTGATCAAAACGCGGAGTGGCCGTCTCTTGAAAAGAGGCTCACTTTTTCCCTATATCTAGAATGGAAAGAACTACTATTTTAGAGACAAGCAATGACTGGACTCTTAGGCTCAACAGGAAGGGGGGGGTAGAGGTGGAAGCACTCACCACCATAAATAGGCATGAATATTGAACAAAGAAATGTCAATGCTATCGGTTTCGATCTTGACTTCTTTCTTGGATTTCGTGTTTCTTTTCCACACAGTCTGGTGGATCTCAAAGTTGGATAAGGAAAGGATTGGTTCGATTCTTTTCCCGAAAGAGGACTGGTTTTATCCAGATCTATGGATTTCGGCAGACTTCAGGTTTTTTCCTCTTCCCGGGCCCTTTGTCATTCAAAGATATGGTAACCGAACACAGTTGTTCGAAAAACCTTGCGCCATCCTTCGGTAGAGCAAGGCAAGCAAGGACACTGGGCTCAAAGCATTTCCCGACCACGGATAGGTACCATGTGTTACCATTCATTTGTCACTTATTCGATTCTATCTCAGAGGAAGAGTGTTCGTTCGGGCTAACGAAAGATCTAAGAGGGACTCTTACCTCAACAAGAGCTTTTACGCAAGTTATCGACATATAGGAATTCGACTACCTCATCACTGTGTGAAGGAAAAGGTTCAGGAAGCTTGTGATGCTCGGGATGGACTGACTCCATATGCGCGAAAGAACTGAGATCTTCAACGAAAGCCCCCCAATTTCATCGACCCTTACTTAATGACTGGTGATGGCGATTTATGCTTTTATTGCCTCCCAGACTTCTCATTCTTACTTAATTAAGCTTAAGATCGGGACAGAATAGTTGGGCACAGGCATTCTCACAGGCTATTGTAAGAGGAGAGAATCGCACCTTTGCTAAAAAAAGTCTTTACAAGTAACAAAAATCCCTCCTATGATTGGCTTTACCTTTTAGAAAGAAGCCCTACACAACAACTGGGACTGAGACTAGCGAACGAGCTTGTAACTCTCACAAGAACTGGCAGGCGTCGAGAACTAGCTCGAAAGGGTAAAAACTTCTATTAGATAGATGGCGGGTTCTTTACTTGAAGACTGGACTTTAGATCCCTTTCTCTATGAAAGTCTAGTTCAAGTCTCAATCGCTTGTGTATTGGAGTACGAAATGAAGTGAAGGCCAAAGGTCTCCTAACAAGGGAAAAAGCCTCCACTGCATACACAAAAGGCACCGATAAACTCTTTCAAGACTATCGCACCTTTCTGGATTCTCTTCCATGACATACTAGTAGAAGGCAAAAAAGTGTGTGACACATGTCCTAACCATGAAAAAGGAATCTGCCTTTAGCTCAACCCAATGAACATCGAGCCTTATTGAAGTGAAGGCGCCGAGCTACGTATCTTTTCCAAGGCTATCTTCCCAATCGTTAGGCGACTTTCTCTCTTGCAGACCCAGAAATCGAACTAATTAGCGCAACGGCTTCTCAATCCTGGCGAAAGACGAAGGCGGTAAGCGAAGCGAGCTACACCGGTCCTCCGGAGGGGAAGTCGAAACCCGTGTTCAAGTAAAGGAGATACTGATTCATTCATTTTTTTGACAGGCAAAATGCCGCTGACAATGTGTTGAATTGGCAGGTTACCTGATGAAGAAGCTGGGAAGGTACCAGCGCGTGGTGTTAAACCAAAATGCTAAAGAGAGCGAAGGGGAAATCATGAACTACGTTTCATGTAATGTAGTACACTATAAGAGAGTTATAGTACTGCAGTGGACACAATTCCAAAATCACCTTAAAGAAAGGGCTTATATAAAAGAAAGCAAAATGCCAAACAAGTTAATAAGCTCGCATCTGGACCAGAAACTAACGAATGAAAACATGGCAATGGCACTATTTATTTGAAATACGATGGCAATCGGCTCTTTTGGGGTAATTATTTTGAGATAGGACAACTTGTTTCAGGAATTGTCCCTGCTACAAATAAAGGGTTCCGGGTTCGCCATCAATGCTAGTTTAGGTTGCTTTGTATTATCAAATAGAGCTCTTCTTCTTTAGTTAGGCCTGGCCCACCTAAGAACTGATCGAATTGGATTAGTCACAATCAAGATCGCAGGCTTTCTTTGCTTCTAAATCGATAAGGATTCGAGACCAGGACTCGAGTAGGAGAAATTCCCTCCTATGGGCACTAAAAGTAGAAAAAAGTAGAAAGAAAATCCATTCAAGTGGGGAGATTCCAGGAGCCGAAGGCGTCATATGAATTAGTTGACAACCGTATCAATACCCAAGGAAAGGCCCCGTCTTCTTCATTCAAATGCTTTTATCCTAATTCCCAATGGACATATCGGTATCTTCCGGAATGAAAGTATGATAAACAATCAGAAGTTGTACACCACGGTGCCCTGCTTAGTTCGAGACAGATCGGCGTATTGTGAGACAAACCATTCATAATCAACCAAGTCTTTAGCTAGACCCTTGTGCTTTATAATTATATCACCAGTGGGTGTAAGTAACGTATAACTTTTTGGTGCTAAGAAGTATGCATTCTTTACAATGTGCTCCTGTTTTAACTTACCCAATTCCATAGATGAGATTTCATCTTCAGGAAGAGGATTTCCTAGAATAGCGGAGTCTGTATCTGTGTAGTAACAGTCAGGTCTGCTAATGTATTGGTACATATGAATACGAGCACATGCTGTAATAGCCGCTGAGATTTGAACAGCTGTGTTAGTAGGAAGATTCCAGTCAGATGAGTTGTCAACATGTCCTGTTTTGCTATTCTAACTGACCATATAGTAATGATCGCTTAGCATGTCACCTGAGATGAAATTGGAGTTCTGTATCAAATACTCATATCGTTCCTTTTTGCATACCTCCGTTATAGTACTTTCCGGATTTATACCCAATCTACCGTATAGCGAGTTCATGAGAATCTTGTAAACATATGCCATAGCATCGTCACCACTTTTCTTAGCTTCTTGTCTGCTGGTCTGACACAAAGCTTTCGAAAGGACTAATCATCTCCTCAAACAAGTAACCCCTGAGTGGTATAATCTGATAACCCAAATCGCGGGCATACTTCAGCTCTTCGCTGTAATATACACCAAAAAATTTCCCCGTTGGGAAAAGTAGTGTATTATTTTGCTTTTTGTATGGCAAGAATGGGCGAGTAATAGTAGTAGGACAAACAACATAAGCCTCAATAAACCCAAACATATCATCCAATTCCAGGCCTTCCAAATTACCATGCAAGACAGGTTTTCCACCAGGCATAGCAAATGTTTTCATTACATATGGATATAAAGAGTTGACGTCATAATAATAAATATTTGCACCATATGGCTTGTACGTATCAGCATGACCTCCATAGTAACCACGCCGAATGAATGCATCCTGGTTACTACTTGGAATATAGATAGGGCTATCATTTTGATCCTAATAATTCATTCGATATATTATCATTGCTAGCGATGACAATGTCAAACATTGCCCGATATCCACATTGTATTTTTTCCAATCAATTTATTGAGCCCGAAGCATCACACCAGCTAAAAGACGGATATCTTGTTCCATATAATCCAACAATTGGGCCCTATTATCCTTCAGAGAAGACACTTTCATGTACTATTGACCCTTTTGAACCTAAGTGCGGACATAAAGTCTTAGCCAATGTTTCTACTCCCTAATAGAAACATTACGGCCAAAGCTATAATCGTAGTCTCCTGACATCTGAGGTAAGGTTCTTGAAAATCCACTCCAGCTATTCTCAAGCCCAGATGTGGATCCTTGAAATACTCTCGATCAATCAAATCTTCTAATCTATACCAAGACTGATAGAAGTGATCTTTAATCATCTTCAATCCTTTTCGGGGACTATAAGTCGTTTTCTTACCCGCTTCATTTTAAAGTAAACCAGAAGATGCCCCATTCTCAATGCTATCATCATATGTCTCGGAACAAGAAAATGGAACCTGCATACTTTTATTTGTTACCCTTACTAAACCGCAGTAAGGATACGAATACGACTTAAATAAACTACTATAAGGATCAGAATAAGTACTAATGCTCTGTATAATACTTTTCCCCGAGCGATGGTTTAGCGGATTCGGAATTGTAACCAAGCATCCTGGGTTCTATACCCGATTCAACACTAGAGCATGCAGCCGATCCTGGATACATAACTATATAAAGTGTGCAGTGAGGGATCTTTATTGGTAGCCAGTCTTTCACTTCTGCCTCTCCACTCCCATGCCTTTCTTGGTCGGACCAACCCAACCGGCGATTTCCGACAAGTCTTTCTGCTTAGAGCAAGAAGCGGAACCAAAATAAAGCTTTCTTTATTTTCATTTATGGATAACCAATCCATTTTCCAATATAGTTGGGAGATTTTACCCAAGAAATGGGTACATAAAATGAAAAGATCGGAACATGGGAATAGATCTTATACCAATACTGACTACCCATTTCCATTGTTGTGCTTTCTAAAATGGCATACCTATACAAGGGTTCAAGTTTCGATCGATATTTGCGGAGTGGATCATCCCTCTCGAAAACGCAGATTTGAAGTTGTCCATAATTTACTGAGTACTCGGTATAACTCACGCATTCGTGTACAAACAAGTGCAGACGAAGTAACACGAATATCTCCGGTAGTCAGTCCATTTCCATCAGCCGGCCGGTGGGAGCGAGAAGTATGGGATATGTCTGGTGTTTCTTCCATCAATCATCCGGATTTACGCCGTATATCAACAGATTATGGTTTCGAGGGTCATCCATTACGAAAAGACTTTCCTCTGAGTGGATATGTGGAAGTACGCTATGATGATCCAGAGAAACGTGTGGTTTCTGAACCCATTGAGATGACCCAAGAATTTCGCTATTTCGATTTTGCTAGTCCTTGGGAACAGCGTAGCGACGGATAATTCCGAATCTACATAGGTCTAGTCCAGGGGACAAATCAATAGGAAATGCTATTTGCTTCTTAAGAAGAATCACTTTTTAGAAATGAAAGAGTTTCCACGGGCGTCGGATATCATTTCTTCAAATAAGGAAGAAGTGTTATCGATGGATTTCCTTCCATTCTTCCTAGTATGGAAGAAGTAAAGAAAAAGTACTGCGTCTCGATCTATACGAAAGGGCACTGGTTTTTGCTTTCGGTTTCATTGATAGCAGAAGAGTACGCTAGCTAGCGGAGCCAGAAAACGCTTGCTTGCGCCCCACCCCTATGGAAACTATTGCCTACGCTTGCAGCTCGCTCAGTGTCAGTAGAAGGGAAGAAAAGATGGTCACTCCTTTTAGGAACATGGCGAGCCTTACTTACGACTGTTGCACTTCACTCGCTGCTCGTTCATTCACTTGCTCATGAACTCGCTGCTTCGCCAGAAGCGACTAGTCGCCTCCTTTCCTCCGCCGAAAGATGCTTAGCCAGAAGCGACGAAGGAGGGGAGCTGGGGAAGGCCGACGATGGCAATGAGGGGGAAGCTGTCGTAGAAGCTTTGCCCCTTGCTTTACAGAAATTGTTATGAACTTACTAAATGACCTTATTTATTCTCCCGGAACGCTAGCAAATCTAATAGTTCCATCTGCTCTTCTTAACTTAAGAACGAAGGCCGCCATCCTTCTTATTCAGGAACCCTTTGTTTGAGGGCCCCGGGAAGGGGAGAGTGGCCGAGCGGTCAAAAGCGACAGACTGTAAATCTGTTGAAGGTTTTCTACGTAGGTTCGAATCCTGCCTCTCCCACTTGTTGTAGACTTAAGAGAAGAGAAAGTAGGCGGAAGCCTAGGAGGGCCAACCGAGCTAAGCTCTTTTTTTGCCGTGCCGTGAAGTGCAATTTTCTCGTATGCGTTTTAGAGAGGTTGTCGAAAAAAAAGACGATCTATAGAGATTCCCCATCTATATCCAATCGAGAATAGAAGCGACTCGCTTCCGGCGTCGGCTTGTAGTCTCTGCAGTCGGCACACGCACGCGCCCGCCATCATGCCTCCTTGGTTCGGGACGAAGCCAAGCGAGACATACGATAGACGAAGGAAGCGCCCACCCAGCAGGAGGGCTAAAACCTGTAGTTTTGAAGTTGCAAACTCCAGCTTCGAAGCTGGAGTGCTTTAGCCCCTTAGTTTTGAAGCAAGAATCACCGTCTTGAGCGCCTTGCGCGCTCAAGAACAAGCAAGGGATGAGCGCTTTGTTGCTAAAGCGGATACGTTTTCTTGCTGGGGAAGGCTAGTTTGATCGAGGATTGGAGAGGAGGGAGAGGTGGAATAAAAAGCTCGGGATGGATTTTGGAGTCTTTGTGCGAGCCGTATGCGGTGAGAGTCGCACGTACGGTAAGGAGGGGGGTTCGCGTCTATACGTGTAGTGTGGTGGTTGGGCCTACCCACCCTATTTGTTCCATGATCTATGGGTCTACTGGAGCTACCCACTTCGATCAATTAGCCAAGATTTTGACCGGATACGAAATCACTGGTGCTCGATCTAGTGGTATTTTTATGGGGATTCTTTTTATCGCTGTAGGATCCCTATTCAAGATTACTGCAGTTCCTTTTCGGGCGGCTGTAGGACGGACGGCCCCCTATAGGTAGTAGGGTAGGGTGGGTGGTACCGCTCAGATAGCGGCCAATCCTCCTAACTGCGCGCGGGCCGGGCTTAGAGCGCGTGAAACTCATCACTACCTCGTAAGGGCGTTGAGACCATAGCATGTTACACAAAAGCGCCGCTTTCTCAGGAGTGTTGTCACACAGCTGCCCGACTAGAAGAGCTACTCGCTCTGTAGTGTTGTCACACAAGATAAGCACGCCGCCCGCCTGCTGGCCGGGCGAATCGAAGTTATCTTCCGGTCAACTGTCCACCCAGTCAAGTGCAAAAAACACAGTGGAATCACGCAACGCACGCTGCTGGTGTGCTTCCTGCCCACGAGGAAAGAAGAGCGACAAGGTTCAGATTTGACTGTTTGCAGCATGGGAGCTGATTACCCAAAAAATACCTGGGAAAAAAGAAAAGATATCTCGGTAACGAAAACCATAGGAGGCTGTATTGGCGAGATCCAAGGGTTCACAGCAGCCCAAAAGAAAAACCGCCTGGAAGTCCGAGGACCTTTAGTACCGTACCGAACCAGCAGCCTTCGCGCCAAGCGACGACCGCCCTTGTCCCTTTCCTTTTTCCATTCAGCCTACTTCTTAGCTTTGTTCCGTCAGTCTAAGGCAAAGCTTAAGTGGTTTGCCTACCTTACCCACTTGATGAAAGGGAACGAACTTCGTTTCCTTGGCGGCTTTATGGATGGATTCAGTCAGCCTCACTCCTTCCTTTTGAAAAGTGACGCTTTGCGTCTTCGCTTCCGAGGGTTAGGGTATAGGCCGTTTCGAGCAAGCTTTCGCTTTTTCTCCCGGCTTTCTACAACTTTAGCTTTAGCTTCCAAAGGCGACCCAATGACCTTTCCGGAATTGGAAGTATTCGTCGCCCTACCCTAAGAAAGAAGTCACTAGAAAACTGCTTGCCCTCCAGAAGTACCAAAGGTGCGCGGAGCCCGGTGAAAATGAATATGTTTGCTACTGAACTGCCTATTGACTAATATTCGTCTTTAGAATGAAAGTAGCTATGAAGCCCAATCTACTGTCGATTCAAAAGGGGGCATAGTCATATGGGTGGGGTGTTTGTGGGGAGCTGCCTTGGATATGAGGAATTCCTAAAAAAAAAGCAAAAATAGAACAAAGGCAAAGTCCGTGACGAAGATCTTTCTTTTCTATCAATAGATAGGAATGAGTGTTCGTTATAGGGGATAGGATCCATCTGCTCTCTCTCTCTCTCTATTTTCTGTTTTGCAATTTCGAGAGAAAGAGCAGTGCGAACTAGAAAAAAAGAGAATCGGGAGATGATTAAAAAAGAGATACATAGACATATAAAGTAAAGGGATGTATATATTATTCCTATATATATCATCTATCTATGAAAAAAGTAAACAGAGTTCGTTTTTGGGTTCCCCGAAGCCCCGAATGGATTGGATCGTTTCTGCTTCTGCCAACGAAATGAAGGCCTCGCCCCTTCCGAATGCTTCTCCGATCCTGAAGTTCTCGCGAAGAGAATAAGATGCAGCTCCCCCTCCCTCTGTCTTTTTCCGCTTTGCTAATCTTCCCCTCTCACGCGGGCCGGGCTTAGGCGGGCGCGGGAGGAAGAAAGAAAGTCGAAGAGCGTCTTCTCCTTTGTCCTTTTTTCAGTGCAACACAGGAAAGCACCCTCTTTTTGTAATCCCCGCTGCTTCCCAGAGGCTTTTTTTTGTATTGAACGCATGGCGTAGCTAGGACCCCTCCAATCATGTTTGAGCCTATGTTCACCCGGGGCCCAAAAAGGAGAATTCCGGAATGCCTGCCGACGTTCAGATAAGGTGCATATCCCTTACCACTAAAGGAAAGGCTCGACGAAGGGGGGGATATTAGCTGGGTAAGGAAAAAGCTTTCGGAGATTGAGATGTCGATTTGTTTTTTCATCGAAAAGGAAGAAGGCCGAGGGGATAGCAGCCTTCCTTCGGGCTTTGCCTGCCGACGTTCTAATAAAGAATTCCGGCTCGGCCCGGGAAAGCGCTGGCAACAACATAAAGAAAGGGGTCCATGTAGCTGCTGCGCCCGCCCACTGAGCAGCAGGTTCGGCATCTACTACAAAAGAGAGAATCCACTTCAGATAACCACGTCTCTGCTAGGCAGCGTGTGGAATGGCCGAGAGCGGACCAAATGGATATATAATCCAAGCCGAGAGTGGAGTTACGTGAACAGCCGTCTGATGGAAAACAACTTTCACGTTCGGTTCAGAGAGCACTTTTTTCGTTGAGAATAAGTCCTTCCCTTTTGTGTGAATTCCCCAGCGGCGAATTAACAACTTGTGGGGCCCTATCTATTCAATCTCTCGAGCCCCAAGAAAACCCCCCTCTCCCTCGGACTCAATCTCTCTTTTGACTCTATATATGTGGGCACCTGATATCTATGAGGGTTCACCCACCCCGGTGACAGCATTCCTTTCTATTGCGCCTAAAATCTCTATTTCTGCAAATATGTCACGTGTTTCTATTGTTGCTTCCTATGGGGGTACATTACAACAAATCTTCTTTTTCTGCAGCATTGCTTCTATGATCTTAGGAGCACTGGCCGCCATGGCCCAAACGAAAGTCAAAAGACCTCTAGCTCATAGTTCGATTGGACATGTAGGTTATATTCGTACTGGTTTCTCATGTGGAACCATAGAAGGAATTCAATCACTACTAATTGGTATATTTATTTATGCATCAATGACGATAGATGCATTCGCCATAGTTCCAGCATTACGGCAAACCCGTGTCAAATATATAGCGGATTTGGGCGCTCTAGCCAAAACGAATCCTATTTCGGCTATGACCTTCTCCATTACAATGTTCTCATACGCAGGAATACCCCCGTTAGCCGGCTTTTGTAGCAAATTCTATTTGTTCTTCGCCGCTTTGGGTTGTGGGGCTTACTTCCTAGCCCCAGTGGGAGTAGTGACTAGCGTTATAGGTCGTTGGGCGGCCGGAAGGTTGCCATGAGTAAGGTTGGGAGACCGAAGGCAGTTTTCCGTGCACCGGACACGTAGCTTACCGAATCAGTTGCAACACAGATGGGAATGCATGCTACGAAAGACAGGGTCGAGTCTGATACATCAACCGTCGACTCCATATCCTTGTACGAGTCCACAATCACTACACGAGATGAACCTGGGTTTGGTGAATGGAAGTTGGCCTTAGGTGTAATAGGACTCCCAGTTACTGCGCGCGATCGTATACTGAGGTGCTCCCCGTCGGTTGTTGGAACGACGCGAGCCGGGCCGGGCCTCGATTCCTTTCAAAAAGATGAAGGGACAGAGGTGACTAATTCCCCATCTCATTTGGGGCGGAAAACGAATCGACATCTCGATGTGATACAGCCCTTTCCATTTTCGTTGGGAAAGAACGGCGAAGTCCATCCGAACCCTCCAATGAAGAAATAAGAGGAGAGCAAAGCGCCAATGGCGCGCGAAGCGCATGCGGAAGGGGCACGGAGAAATAAAGAAGTGTGGAGGAGAAGCAGCCGAGCTCATTCCCTTCGCTTCCTGGGCCCAAAGCAGTGCTTTGTTTCCTGGCCAAATCAAGGATTTGGGGCTGATTGCAAAAGATATCTGAATAGAAAGATAGATCCATCCATCTATCCAGATATCTAAAAAAGAATCGATTTCTATTTCATGAAACCTTTGATTCAAAGAACTGCGCTTAGCCCCCCCGCTCATGAAACGGCTCTGCTGCAATGGATGGCAGAGGGTCCGTAGTACCCGAAGCACTGGAGTGATCCAGTAGCCGGGAAGGGGCCTAGAAGTGCCTACTACTACACCACACTACACTTGGCTCTACACATTTACAGAGCTTACCCCTGTCCAGTGTCTGGCAGAACGTTGGGGGCTTCAATCGTCGACTCGTTATCCCCATCTCAGCCCAGGCTAACGGAGCCTGACTTATTCAGGGGAGAGAGTGGAGCCTATCGAAGCACTCTTGAGAGTAAGATCCTTGGCTCCTCTTCATTCTCTACAGGGGTCTCTGCCCACATGGAAGCGGGGCAGAGATGGATAAGATCAAACACGGGAATAAGAAGCATTTGAAATGCCTTTTTGATCATTTTGATAGAGGGGGATGGATAAAGTGGGCAAAACAGACTCACATTTTTCAATCGAGGTTCCTTTTTTCGTCTCGACAAAGAAAGAATCATCTTGAAAACGCTCCTAACCCCTTCGTAGGGCCGTGTATAGTAAGTGATCCGAACCTGCCCGGAGCGAGCCCCCCTTAGAGGCAAGTGAAGTTGGTGAGCCGTATGATGGGCAACTATCTCCTGCGGTTCGGAGAGGACTCAGCTGTTAGTTAGTACCCCCTTGGTTCGGGGTGGACCCTTTCACTCTATTTTATTATATACGCTTAGCGAAAAGAATGTTTTTTGATAGACCTAGGACATGGATTCTATATGAACCAATGGATCGTGACAAGTCGTTACTACTAGCAATGACTTCCTCTTTCATTACTTCATCCTTTCCATATCCCTCTCCCTTGTTCGATCTTACTCATCAAATGGCACTCAGTTCATATCTGTAAGTTCGTTCGATCATTGACAAGGTTCAAAGAAAGGGTGGGCCATTCACCATGAAGGCTAAAAGCGAGATAGGCTGGACTTACAAAGGCGAAGACAATTCCGCGTTTTTTCAGCCGATTCTCCGAAATTGAAGATCCTCACTCAAACTTCAAAAAGTCCTTTTTTCTTTTTCTGATGTCAATTCTGTCTGTCTCCTTTGTCCTTCCTAACGCTAGTCTAGTCTCCTTCGTTCCACTCGTCCTTGCTTTTTTGTCTTCTTCCTATCGGTCCCAAGGTCAAAGAAATAGGTTCAGTGGTTCGACCTCCCAAAGGTTAAAGAAAGACATCGATATTAAGACCACTCCCTCCGGATGATGATATGCCCCAACCATCTATAGCCCATGGTTCGTTACTCGGGAATTCGGAGAGGTCAGATGAGATAGATGGGTGTGTTCCAAATGGAATGATCCCCTTTTCTCATGTTTGAATTTCTGTTGTCCACAAACAAATAAAGAGTCCGAAAAGACGTACGCATAACAGACTCGGTACCTAGGTCAATGGGTTCAGTGGAGAATTGCGTACTGTAATAGCGAAGGTATCTATGAAATTCAGTACCCAAGGTCAATGAAATTGAAAGGCACCTCTGACAACAGAATCAAAAGGGATTTGGCGGCTATAGACGACTCAGAGGGGTTTCATAAAGAGAAGCTTTCGCGCAGTACACCTATTTTTCTATAGAAGTGAATGGCCCCGGCTAGTCTGATCAATCGGCAGGCTCAGCCTCTACGTCGTATTCTGATATAGAAAGAAAAGAACCGAACTCCTGGAGGGTGAAAGAAGAATCTCAAGTTGATACTCTGCCAAGGGATCTGTCCACAACTGGTACTTCACATGCCTTAGAAGTAGATTTGAATGAGAATGAATGAAATGAGCAAACGTTACTAGGAAGGTGAACTCGCTATCAAAACTACTGCCTGCGCTAGGGGAAGCGCGAAAGAAAAACCAGTTTCAAGATCTGATACCCTTGAAGGACTCCCAGGAATGAGAGAGCAAGTACAAGGACAATCTTATTTTCTAAGGATAGGCGGTATTCCATAATTAACATAGTTCGGTTAGAGTGGATTTGAAAAGCTACAGCAGATCGATAAGTTGCTAATTTAGCTAAGTCAACTCCACTACGGAATCTAGCTCTCCATAAGAGGGTATTCCCAATGAGACAAGTAGTTTATCGAAGGGACCCTCTGTCTGAAGATTGTAGTCCGGATTTCTCGGAATAGAATAATGGAATGAGCAGGTGCAGATGGTCAATCTCCATCTTGAAGCGAGTCTCTCTGTCTTCTTATTTGATATAAAGATATAGAGAATAACTCGATCGATCGTAGAATGATTTCGTGATCTGATCTTGGGCGACGGAATGTGTTTTACAATAGTTCCAACGTTTGAGTAATTGAACTTGCTTCTTCACGGAGCTCCACACTTTCTTTTCTTGACTCGCAGCAACAAATAATGCAGTAATAGGTAATGTTTGAAATCCTATAAGTACTTTACTGAGTTAGGACTCTCAGCTCTTAGTTTAGTCTCGGTGCTGTTTTAAGCCATTATACAACAATTCTGGACCCACAGCAGGAACAACTGCCTGTGGCCTCGGATGTAGATACCAGTCCCCTAGCCCAGGAGTAGTAAGCCCGAACCGAAAAGTAGAGAGGCAGTGTCAGCCAGCGACACACCAAACAGAAACCTGCTTTCTGAGCCATAGATTGCGAGATCCTTGCTGCTTGTAGAAAAAAGAGTAAGACGATCGGGCAGAACGAATGGTCATGCCAATGGCTTAGCTAAGTGAAAGACGGATACCAATGAAAAGCCAAGAAGTCAAAGCGGAGAAGAGTTTGACTCGCATGAGTCAACACTTACTACTCAGGTCCGGTAGAGCAATCTCCA
>CAJUXJ010000407.1:0-37709 GCA_910589775.1 Avena eriantha
AAAATTTGACACACTTGATCACCTCACTAACTTCCTCATCCTTAAATCTTGTAGATGGAGACCCAGTTCAGCAAGTTTTACCAGTTGGGAAACGGAGGTCAGCTGATCTTCGAGAGGGATCTGGATTCACTGTCGGAGTTACTGGGACGCCCGCACCCGGAGTTTCTTGGAGCTCAACTTCCAGGACCCCTAGGAGGAGACCTACAGTGGCTAGTCACCGCAGATCTTAGAGGAAGCATCGAAGCACCAACTTCTGGAAGAATTCAGTTCTCCATGAGAGAGAACAACTTGCTAGATTGATTATCCAGGGCCAATGCATGAAGCTCTCGCACGTCTATGTGCCTTCAGCATCAACAGGACCCAAGGAACTCGTTTTGCCCACTATGCAAGACGTGACTTCATGGGACTGCCAATGGAAATGCCGGGCCACCCCGAGTTGAGGCATCAAGTGGAGAACCTTGACTTCTTGCTTCACGACAGACAGCAGGAACTGGACAATGCCAGAGAGTTAGCCAACCAGAACCGTGTCATTGCCGACCAGAAGGCGCATACTTTCGCACTGCTTGTCCAAGACCGTCAGTCTCTTCGCCGCCAGCGTGCCAAGAAGGATCGCACCATCGTTCGTCTTCGCAAGAAGGTGGACGACCTCGAGAAGACCGTCAAGGAGCAGGAAGCTTAGCTTGCAGCAAAAGAAGAAGAAGATGAGGGTGAAGACATCCAGGGAGACATGGATTCTTACCTCAGCAACGATGACAATTTTCTGGAGGAGTATGCCGTGGATTTCTATACTGATGATGAGGACTCCGACTTCATCGACGATGAGTAGATGCACTAGAGCACTATCGTAACATGAGATGTATCGATCTCAATGTATCTTAGCTTGCAGAATGGTTCTTTAAACCATCTGTTTTCACTTTGATTGTTGTGGTGTGTGTTGTATCGTGTGCTTGCTTGCATGAATGAAAATGAAGTTAGTTGAAAAACCTGAGTCTAACTCAAAGTTTTAGCTTTGAAAACCTAAAACCATGAACCTTATAAATTTCCCTCTTACCCCTATATCTCAATCTTCAGATGACTCATGGAAACCAAGGAGGGAGCACCTCATCACAGGACCCAATGCTGCAGATCTTGTAGAATCTCATCACAGACCGTGAAGCAAGCAGGGCAGAACGCCAAGCCAACTTAGCAACACTTCAACAGATTGCCCAGAAGGCTCTCAACAACCAAGGGCATGGAAATCAGGATCACCATGGATCAAAACTCAAAAAATTTCAAAACACCAATCCCCCAATCTTCAACCAATCTGAGAACCCATTAGATGCTAATGACTGGTTACAGACCATGGAGAACAACCTTGAAGTTGCAGGAGTTGATGAAAATGAGAAAGTGCTCTTCGCCACCGACTATCTGGCAGGAGATGCAAGAGCTTGGTGGAATAGCATCCGCAATACGAACCATGGTCAAGTGATTACATGGGAAGCATTCAAGGTCAAGTTCAGCCGCACCCACGTGCCGCAGGGTCTAGTCAACCGGATGAGAGATGAGTTCCACAAATTGAAGCAAGGAAGAATGGCTGTGGTGGAGTACCGTGACCGATTCCAGTCACTTGCCAGATATGCACCTGATGAGATCAACACGAAGGCCAAGAAGAAGGAGAGATTCTTGAACAGACTGCATGATGAGATGCAGACTGTCCTCGTGAACATCCGTTTCTAGGATCTCGAAGAGCTAGTCGACTCTGCCATTCAGATGGAAGGGAAGATTAACCAGGCAAACGACAACCACAAGCGTCGTATGATGCAGCAGTCTGGATCCAACAGTCACCAGAAGTACCGTCCCAACCCTTCACCGGGATATGCACCAAGGAACAACCGACCCCCAAATTCTCGCCCAAGCTACCCCAACCGTAGCGGAAGCAATGTGAAGCCCGGAGGAAACAATCACAACTCCGGTAATGCCAACAATTTCAACCGTGCACCTCCCAAGAACCACAATAACAACAACAACAACAACACTGCACCTAGAACTGGCAGCAATGCTGTGCCTGTCACAGTCAAGGACAAGTCCCAGATCACTTGTTTTGAGTGTGGAGTGAAGGGTCACTACTCCAATGAGTGTCCCAAGAAGACTGCAGCCAATGCCAATGTGCCGTGTTCAGCCAGGAAGGAGATTTGCCCTAGGGAACCCTCACAACCGCAATGGCCGTCTCTTCCACATGAATGCAGAAGAAGCCCAGGAAGCGCCAGATGTAGTGCTGGGTATGTTTTCTGTCAACTCGGTTTAAGCAAGAGTATTGTTTGATTCGGGAGCATCGCATTCATTTGTCACCGAAGAATTTGCATGCACTAGTAAGATTCGTCCAACCAACCTGAAGCATGTCATGATAGCTCAAATCCCCGGTTCAACAACCAAAGCTAGAAAATTTTGCAAAGCTGTACCTATCAGAATACATGGGATAGATTTTTATGCCAACCTAATTGTACTTGGAACCAAAGGTTTGGAAGTAGTACTAGGTATGGACTGGATGTCAAGGCATAAAGGATTGATAGACTCTGCTAAGAAATCCATCACCATGACCAGTAGTTCTGGAGTCACAGTAGAGCATATCTCTAAAACCTTACCCCGTCAATTCAAGTGCAACTAGAGTGTAGCCTTGCCCACCATTTCCCAAGTCAGTGTAGTCTGTGAATACCGCGACGTATTCCCAGATGAATTGCCAGGTATCCCCCCGGATAGGGATATTGAGTTCATTATCGAACTAATCCCCGGAACCGGACCTATAGCCCAGAGACCCTATATCATGAAACCATCAGAGTTAGTGGAACTGAAGAAGCAGTTGGATACTATGCTAGCCAAAGTTCTGATTCAACCAAGCGCATCGCCATGGAGATCATCAGTGTTATTTGTCGACAAGAAAGATGGTGGCAACCGTTTGTGCACAGATTACAGAAAATTGAACGATGTCACGATCAAGAACAAGTACCCTTTGCCAAAGATAGAGGATCTATTTGATCAGTTGACTGGAGCTCAGGTATTCTCAAAGATTGATCTTAGGACTGGTTATCACCAACTTAAGATTCGTGCAACGGATATTCCGAAGACCGCCTTTACTACTCGCTATGGTTTATACGAGTATACGGTTATGTCTTTTGGATTAACCAATGCCCCTGCTTATTTCATGAATCTCATGAATAAGATCTTTATGAATTTCCTGGATAAGTTTGTAGTTGTGTTTATCGACGACATCCTTATATACTCCAAGTCAGAAGAAGAACATGAGCAACATCTGAGAATCATTCTAGAAACCCTGAGAGAGCATCAGTTATATGCCAAATTCAGCAAGTGTGAATTTTGGCTGAAAGAAGTAGGATTCCTAGGACATATTGTGTCTGCTGGAGGAGTCTCTGTTGATCCCGCAAAGATCAAAGATGTTGAAGAATGGAAAGCCCCAACCACTCAAACCCAAGTCCGTGCCTTTCTCGGATTAGCGGGATATTACCGCAAGTTCGTAGAAGGATTCTCGAGCATAGCCCGACCAATGACCCAATTTTTGAAGAAGGACAAGAAGTTTGAATGGACCGACACATGTGAAGACAGTTTCCAGGAGCTAAAGAAGAGATTGATATCAGCCCCAATTTTGGTCATGCCAGACATCAAGAAGCCATTTGATGTGTATTGTGACGCATCCAAGATTGGTCTAGGATGTGTAATGATGCAAGAAGGCAAAGTCATCGCTTATCTATCACGACAACTGAAGAAGCATGAGCAGAACTATCCGACCCATGATCTTGAACTAGCAGCTGTAGTTCTAGCACTGAAGACATGGCGTCATTATTTGATGGGAAATCGATGTGAGATTTACTCAGATCATAAGAGCTTGAAGTATATCTTCACTAAGAAGGAGCTGGATATGAGGCAAAGAAGATGGATAGAGTTAATGAAGGATTATGACCTTGACATTCACTATCACCCCGGCAAAGCCAATGTGGTAGCGGATGCTCTTAGCAGATTGCCGTGTAGGCTTAACACCATGATCAAGGAGAAGCAACCAAGTTTGTATGAAGAGTTGGAGCAATTCCGGACTGAATTAGTTAGCAAAGGATTCCTAGCTAGCATTGAACTTCAACCCACTTTGATTAGCCAAATCAAGGAAGCCCAGAAGGGGAATGAAAGTATCGACGGAATCAAACGTCGTATTGGTACATGAAAGGTACCTGGATTCACCGAAGACGAAGAAAGAGTACTGTGGTACAAAGGACGTATCTGTGTTCCAGCAGATTCGGAGCTGAAGGAAGCTATCATGAAGGAGGCTCATGATACTCTTTATTCTATCCACCCCGGAGGAACAAAGATCTATCAGGATTTGAAGGAGCAATTTTGGTGGCACAAGATGAAGAGAGAGATCGGAAGCTACATCGCCAAATGTGACATCTGTCAAAGAGTCAAGGCAGAACACCAGAGACCTGTAGGACTGTTGCAACCATTGCAGATTCTGGAATGGAAATGGGATTCCGTCGGAATGGACTTTATCACCGGTTTACCTACTTCTAGTAGGGGAAACGACTCAATCTGGGTCATAGTTGATAGACTGTCCAAGGTAGCCCACTTTATACCTGTCAAGACAACTTACCAGAGTGCAAAGTTAGGAGAGCTATACATTGCTAGGATTGTTAGTCTGCATGGAACCCCCAAGACCATCGTATCAGATTGAGGAACCCAGTTTACCTCAAGATTTTGGCAGAAAGTACAGGAAGGTTTAGGAACCAAGTTGAATTTCAGTACAGCATATCACCCACAAACAGATGGACAGACTAAGAGAGTCAACCAAATCCTAGAGGATATGCTTAGAGCTTGTGTGTTAGAATATGGATCAAAATGGGAAGACTGCCTGCCTTTCGTAGAATTCTCATAGAACAACAGTTATCAAGCTAGTTTGCAGATGGCACCATTTGAATTCCTTTACGGAAGAAAGTGTCTTACCCCTTTGAATTGGTCGCAAGTAGGAGAGAGTCAGATCTTCGGACCCGACATTCTCCGAGAAGTAGAAGAGAAAGTTCACAAAGTCCGTGAGCATCTCAAGACCACCCAATCCAGACAAAAGAGCTATGCTGACAACATAAGAAGAGACCTGACTTTCAATGTCGGAGATTTTGTATATCTCAAGGTTTCACCCTTGAAATGAACTCAACGCTTTAGTCTGAAAGGAAAGTTAGCCCCCAGATATATCGGACCTTTCAAGATTCTGAACCGCCGAGGAGAAGTATCGTATTAGTTGGAACAGCCTGAAGAGATGTCAGCCATCCACAATGTGTTCCATATCTCGTTACTTCGCAAATGCTTGGAAGTGCCTGAGAAGACTGAAGTTTTCAAGAACATCGATCACAGAGCTGTGGAAATCAATAAGGACCTGACCTATCGAGAAGTACCCATCCGTATCTTAGAAGAAGCCTACAGAACCACCCGGACCAGAAGTATCAAGTTTCTCAAGATTCAGTGGAGCAACCATACCGAGAAGGAAGCTACTTGGGAGCGAGAAGATTACATTAGGACAGAGTTCCCAGATCTCTTTAGTTCCTAGTTTTCTTTGTAAATCTCGGGACGATATTTTGTTTAAGGGGGGAAGGTTGGTAACATCCCAAAACTTCAATCCAAGCTTATCAAGATCAAATCAATCAAATTTGGGGTTAACAAAAACTTTTCCAAAGTTAATATGAAAGCATTCATATATGTGTGCATTTAATTTAGGAGTTGTTTGAATTGCCATGATTGAGTGATCCAATGCTTGTAAAAAATTTCTTAGGTGATTTAAACATCATCTACATCATTCCCAAACTTTTCCTCAAGAAAATCAAATAAAAAAGAATTAAAAAGGAGGAATGGTCATTTTGGCAAATTTAACTCTCATGCCTACTTTGGCTATTCCTAGTACTCAAATTTTAACTGAAACAATTCGTGACCTTTGTACCCCTTGCTAGTACACATAATGAGTTACCAAGGCCCACCTTTTGATCTGCTAAAAACATTCTGTAAACTAATTTAAATGACAGTTTTAAGTTGAATCTAATGCATATGCATAGATCACCCCTACTTCAAAACCCATATTTTTGAGCTCCACTTTCAAAACCCTTGCAACTAGAGACTACCTATCACTAGGGGAGATCACTCAAAAATTTTGAACTCAAAATTGAAAAAGAATTTTCATGCGGCCATTTCATCAAACACATGGCAGACATGATTTACATCCTAATTCTCGCTCACTGTTTTGAACAGGGTTTTGCACCCAATTCTCCTCCAAACCCTCCCTCTGTCCCCAAATGATCTAACCAGGCCAATTAAACCCCAACCCCTACCCCCTAGTGGCAAGGCCAAGCCATGCCGAGCACCAACTCGCCGGCCAACTTGCCCTCACACCAGCAGACCACCTCCCCCTCTCTCTCCATGTCTAAGAGGTAGCCAGCACCTCACCGCCGCCCACTGTCCCCTGCCCGAGCCAAGCCCCGCAGTGGACCACCGAGGAGAGCCCGCGCCCAGTGCCACTGCACCATGCCGAGCGCATGCTAGAGCGCCGCACTGGCATGCGTGCACAAGCCGCCGCTCGACCCCAGCCCGCCCCTATCGCTGCTCCACGACATAGGGAACACGACGGACAAGCCTGTTTGCCGCCCAACGCACCACAGCCACCGCTCGCCATGGACACCGCCGCTTCTCCCACACAGAGCGCCACCTCGCCCCGACCGCGTGCCACCGTCCCTACGGTCACATTTAAGCTCTAGAGCACCGCCAGGGAACTGCCCATCGATCACCACCCCCAGCCATGCCTCTACCTCGCCGTAGCCATGTCGCCACCGTCGATCGCCCATCCCGCTCGGTATCACCGTCGGGCCTATAAAAGGAGCCCTCCCCAGCCTCTCTTCTCCACACCATTCCACTCCCCTCACCTCTCTGAACCTCCCCCACCTCTAGCCGGAGCAAGGCGAGCTCTGCCTTGCCAGAATTGGAGCCGGAGCAGCCGCGGCAGGAGGAGAAGGGAGTCGTTGATTGCGACCACCCCAAGCTCCGCCGCAACCACGCCTCGCCTCTCCATCGTCTTCCACGTCGTTTGCCCGCCTCGCCGACCCCTCTGGAGCCCTGGTACGCCCCCAGCAGACCCCCACCGAGCCGCTAGGGTTCGAGCTCGCCGGCGACCTGTTCGTCGTCGACGATGACCCTCAGCCGTAGATTCCTATTCTAATTGCACGGCCCACAGCGCGCGTACCGTTTCATGTTTTAAGTGCCACTGACACGCGGGACCCCTTGTCAGCTAAGCCCCGTGCCGTAGAGCGCCACTGGGCCGGCCCATTCCTTTTCCCGCGCTAGCCCACCTATTCAAATCTGGATTTTTCTTTTTAGTTGAATCTAGTTTCTGTCCAGTATTTCAAAAATCCATTCTGTGAGTTTTACAAATCCAAATAGCATGAAACCAATTTTATCTGAAAGGTATTAAGATGATCTATCCAAGCCCATTGGATTTAATTCAATTGGAGTTATAGATCTCTCCTAATAAAAATAAGAAGACAGGAGCTTTTGCAACTTGCAACATTTTTATAAAATCAACCAAGTTAGCTTTTGAGTTGATTCCAACTCTCAAAAGACAAATTTCACCATATCTATCCAAATATGTAATAATATTAAGGTTTACATGCAGTTACTTTGGACTAGTACCAAAATAATGCTATATAGGCATTTCTAGTCACTTTAAATCATTAAATAATGAACTTAAACCAAAGTAATATTGATCCAACCCTTAAATCTCATTCCCACATGTTATAATATGTGGTGAGGACAGGTGTCCACATGATCCCATATTTTGGGGGTGAATATTAAATTTTAGTTAATTTTTCAATGAGTAGAAATTACTTTTCTAAAATAAAAAGAAGGAAACTTTTGATTTAAACTTGGGATGCCTGTGATGATAATAGATCAGCAATTGTGTGTCTTAGAATGCTATCTAGCCTAGTTAATTATTTTTTGGTGATTGTGCACTCCCTATGTATTTATAGACGATAGTACGGACCAAGCTTTCGAGGAGGAGGAGTTCTACCAAGAAGAAGAAGAAGAAGAAAACTTCAACCACCGCACCACCCAAGGCAAGCCACCATTAACAATGCCAGCTACTATTAGCAAGCTAGCACTATCCAAGATTAACCCTTGCAAGTTAGCACTTGCAAGTGTAGTACTTAGCAAACTAGAATCAAACTAGATGGTTTAGCAAAGATGCCTTAAGCATGCTTGGATCACACCCCCTTATTTAGCTAATAGTACCCCAAGTCCTAGTTACAAGTTTTACGCTTCTTAGGTTATACAAAGTTCTTTACTTGTTTTGAAGGTAGCATGAAAAGTATAAAACTTGACCTATTTAGAACCCTTTAGATGTCATTCTATGGCATGAGATTGAACCAATTTTTTTACCTTAGTGAACACTCTTAACTGAGTAGTTAGAGTAGATCAAAAACTTAAGTCACTTTAGATGGGAACACTTGGTGAAAATGAATTATGAAAACCTTGGAATGATGAGCCATTCTATTGAGATGTTTTGACATGTGTTGAGAAACACAAAGGATTGATGTTGATGAAAATGTTGAGGCATGAGCCTTAACCCTTTTATAAAACTGATGGTTGGATTCGGATGCGATACCATTCCAAGTTTACCGTACAACCACATTACCTGAATCGGGTAAGCCTTAGCTAGAAATTTATATGCATTAGTATTAGTTCCCTCACGTGAGAGGTTTGAGCTGAGGCTACCTCTCAATGCAGTGCCCAAGATGACTGATGGTCATGGTTGGGAGGCCATGCTCATTGGACAAGTGCTTATACTAGGGTGCGTAAAGGGAAGGTTATGTTTGATTATCTGCATACTAAGTATGATGATTCAGGTTTATCCCTGACAGATGTATCGAATCTTGTGGTGAAAGTGTACCACCTCTGCAGAGTGTCAAACTATTCGAATAGCCGCGTCCGCGGTTATGGACAGTTGGAATGGCCATACTGTTTCGTTGTCAGATGTTTTCTAAACACTTTGAAAAGAATGATGAATCTTGACTTGACCACAACAGGGTTGTGTGTATGACAATAATTTCCCCAACTTAAGTGATTCTAGAGCTTTACCTTATCTTTCTTTGCTTCAGAACTCAGCTTAGGTTTTAAACTTAACTTGATAGTTAAGCATAGAGTTAGCATTTTACTTAGATTTATAATACTTGTTAGTGTTAGTTTGCGAGTACTTAAAGAGTACTCATGGCTTCTGTCCCTGGCTATTACCATGGCTAGACTATGAAGGAGAGTATCAAGATGATGGTCAGCAAGACAAGCTATGATAACTAGGACTATCTGCCTTCGTCAGCATTTCCCGTGCCCCTGAAGATGGACCCCACCGCTTTTTTATCTTTTATTTCCGTTGCTTGTTGTATTAAGACTGGATCATGCGATCCTTATTTGTGTAAAACCTTATGTATGGTTTGTAATGGATGATGTACTGTGATATCCAATCCGTTATGTCTCGCAAAAATGGTAGTCCTGGGATTGCGAGGTATGGCATAACGGGCATCTGGGATTAAAAATCCAGGTGTTGACAACTACACGTGTGTTCTTTCCACAAACTACTTATGGATCCACCAGTGTTCATTTTATGTGTGTTCTTTTCCAAAAACCACATATGGATAACCAGTGGTCATTGCATGTGTGTTCTTTTCACAAACCACATGTGGACCGACTAGAGACATTTCATGTGTGTTCTTATGCTAAAACCAGCATTAGACTCATTGCATGTGTGTTCTTTTCGACAAACCACACATGGATCCACCAGTGTTCATTACATGTTTGTTCTTTTCCACAAATGACTTATGGATCAACCAGTGGTCATTGCATGTGTGTTCTTTTTACCAACTACATGTGGACCCACTAGAGTCATTGTATCTGTGTTCTTATACTAAAACTAGCACTAGAGTCATTGCATGTCTGTTCTTTCCATAAACCACACATGGATCAACCAGTGTCATTGCATGTGTGTTCTTTTCACAAACCACACATGGATCAACTAGTATTCACTACACGTGTGTTCTTTCCACAGACCACATATGGACCAACCAGTGGTCATTGCATGTGTGTTCTTTTCCACAAACCAGTTATGGATCGACCAGTGTTCATTGCATGTGTGTTCTTTTCTACAAACCACTTATGGATCAAGCAGTGGTCATTGCATGTGTGTTCTTTTCACAAACTACATGTGGACCCACTAGAGTCATTGTATGTGTGTTCTTATACTAAAACTAGCATTAGAGTCATTGCATGCGTGTTCTTTCCACAAACCACACATGGATCAACCAGTGTCATTGCATGTGTGTTCTTTCCACAAATCACATATGGACCCATTAGAGTCATTGCTTGTGTGTTCTTCTATTAAAACCAGCACTAGAGTCATTGCATGTGTGTTCTTTTCACAAGCAACATATGGATCCACCAGTGCTCACTACATATGTGTTCTTTCCACAAACCACTTATGGATCCACTAGTGTTCATTGCATGTGTGTTCTTTTCCACAAACGACTTATGGATCAACCGGTGGTCATTGCATGTGTGTTCTTTTCACAAACTACATATGGACCCACTAGAGTCATTCTATGTGTGTTCTTATACTAAAACTAGCAATAGAGTCATTGTTTTTGTGTTCTTTCCACAAACCACACTTGGATCAACCAGTGGCATTGCATGTGTGTTCTTTTCACAAACCACACATGGATCAACCAGTGTCCACTGCATGTGTGTTCTTTCCACAAACCACATATGGATCAACCAGTGGTCATTGCATATGTTCTTTTCCACAAACCACTTATGGATCAACCAGTGGTCATTGCATGTGTGTTCTTTCCACAAAAAACTTATGGATCCACCGTGTTCATTGCATGTGTGTTCTTTTCCAAAAACCACATATGGATCAACCAGTGGTCATTGCATGTGTGTTCTTTTCATAAACCACATGTGGACCCACTAGAGTCATTGCATGTGTGTTCTTATACTAAAACCAACACTAGACTCATTGCATGTGTGTTCTTTTCCACAAACCACTTATGGATCAAGTAGTGTTCACTGCATGTGTGTTCTTATACTAAAACCAGCATTAGAGTCATTGCATGTGTGTTCCTTCCACAAACCACTTATGGATCCACCAGTGTTCAGTGCAGGTGTGTTCTTTTCCACAAACCACATATGTATCAACCAGTGGTCATTGCATGTGTGTTCTATTCACACACCACAGGTGGATCCACTAGAGGCATTGCATGTGTGTTCTTTTCACAAACCACACATGGATCAACCAGTGTCCACTGCATGTGTGTTCTTTCCACAAACCACTTATGGATCCACCATTGTCATTGCATGTGTGTTCTTTCCACAAACCACACATGGATCAACCAGTGTCATTTCATGTGTGTTCTTTCCACTAATCACATATGGACTAACTAGAGTCATTGCTTGTGTGTTATTATACTCAAACTAGCACTATAGTCATTGCATGTGTGTTATTTTCACAAACAACATATGGATCCACCTGTGCTCACTGAATGTGTGTTCTTTCCACAAACCACTTATGGATCCACCAGTGTTCATTGCATGTGTGTTCTTTTCCACAAACCACTTATGGATCAACAAGTGGTCATTGCATGTGTGTTCGTTTCACAAACTACATGCGGACCCACTAGAGTCATTATATGTGTGTTCTTATACTAAAACTAACACTAGAGTCATTGCATGTCTGTTCTTTCCATAAACCACACATGGATCAACCAGTGTCATTGCATGTGTGTTCTTTTCACAAACCACACATGGATCAACTAGTATTCACTACACGTGTGTTCTTTCCACAGACCACATATGGACCAACCAGTGGTCATTGCATGTGTGTTCTTTTCCACAAACCAGTTATGGATCGACCAGTGTTCATTGCATGTGTGTTCTTTTCTACAAACCACTTATGGATCAAGCAGTGGTCATTGCATGTGTGTTCTTTTCACAAACTACATGTGGACCCACTAGAGTCATTGTATGTGTGTTCTTATACTAAAACTAGCATTAGAGTCATTGCATGCGTGTTCTTTCCACAAACCACACATGGATCAACCAGTGTCATTGCATGTGTGTTCTTTCCACAAATCACATATGGACCCATTAGAGTCATTGCTTGTGTGTTCTTCTATTAAAACCAGCACTAGAGTCATTGCATGTGTGTTCTTTTCACAAGCAACATATGGATCCACCAGTGCTCACTACATATGTGTTCTTTCCACAAACCACTTATGGATCCACTAGTGTTCATTGCATGTGTGTTCTTTTCCACAAACGACTTATGGATCAACCGGTGGTCATTGCATGTGTGTTCTTTTCAAAAACTACATATGGACCCACTAGAGTCATTCTATGTGTGTTCTTATACTAAAACTAGCAATAGAGTCATTGTTTTTGTGTTCTTTCCACAAACCACACTTGGATCAACCAGTGGCATTGCATGTGTGTTCTTTTCACAAACCACACATGGATCAACCAGTGTCCACTGCATGTGTGTTCTTTCCACAAACCACATATGGATCAACCAGTGGTCATTGCATATGTTCTTTTCCACAAACCACTTATGGATCAACCAGTGGTCATTGCATGTGTGTTCTTTCCACAAAAAACTTATGGATCCACCGTGTTCATTGCATGTGTGTTCTTTTCCAAAAACCACATATGGATCAACCAGTGGTCATTGCATGTGTGTTCTTTTCATAAACCACATGTGGACCCACTAGAGTCATTGCATGTGTGTTCTTATACTAAAACCAACACTAGACTCATTGCATGTGTGTTCTTTTCCACAAACCACTTATGGATCAAGTAGTTTTCACTGCATGTGTGTTCTTATACTAAAACCAGCATTAGAGTCATTGCATGTGTGTTCCTTCCACAAACCACTTATGGATCCACCAGTGTTCAGTGCAGGTGTGTTCTTTTCCACAAACCACATATGTATCAACCAGTGGTCATTGCATGTGTGTTCTATTCACACACCACAGGTGGATCCACTAGAGGCATTGCATGTGTGTTCTTTTCACAAACCACACATGGATCAACCAGTGTCCACTGCATGTGTGTTCTTTCCACAAACCACTTATGGATCCACCATTGTCATTGCATGTGTGTTCTTTCCACAAACCACACATGGATCAACCAGTGTCATTTCATGTGTGTTCTTTCCACTAATCACATATGGACTAACTAGAGTCATTGCTTGTGTGTTATTATACTCAAACTAGCACTATAGTCATTGCATGTGTGTTATTTTCACAAACAACATATGGATCCACCTGTGCTCACTGAATGTGTGTTCTTTCCACAAACCACTTATGGATCCACCAGTGTTCATTGCATGTGTGTTCTTTTCCACAAACCACTTATGGATCAACAAGTGGTCATTGCATGTGTGTTCGTTTCACAAACTACATGCGGACCCACTAGAGTCATTATATGTGTGTTCTTATACTAAAACTAACACTAGAGTCATTGCATGTGTGTTCTTTCCACAAACCACACATGGATCAACCATTGGCATTGTTTGTCTGTTCTTTTCACAAACCACACATGGATCAACTAGTGGTCATTGCATGTCTGTTATTTTCCACAAACCACTTATGGATCAAACAGTGGTCATTGCATGTGTGTTCTTTCCACAAACCACTTATTGATCCACCAGTGTTCATTGCATGTGTGTTCTTTTCCAAAAACCACATATGGATCAACTAGTGGTCATTGCAGGTGTGTTCTTTTCACAAACCACACGTGGACCCACTAGAGTCATTTCATGTGTCTTCTTATACTAAAACCAGCACTAGACTCATTGCATGTCTATTCTTTTCCACAAACCACACATGGATCCACCAGTGTTCATTGCATGTGTGTTCTTTTCCACAAACCACTTACGGATCAAGAAGTAGTCATTGCATGTGTGTTCTTTTCACAAACTACATGTGGACCCATTAGAGTCATTGTATGTGTGTTCTTATACTAAAACTAGCACTAGATTCATTGCATGTGTGTTCTTTCCACAGACCACACATGGATCAACCAGTGTCATTGCATGTGTGTTCTTTCCACAAATCACACATGGATCAACCAGTGTCCACTGCATGTATGTTCTTTCCACAAACCACATATGGATCAACTAGTGGTCATTGCATATGTGTTCTTTTCGACAAACCACTTATATATCAACAAGTGGTCATTGCATGTGTGTTCTTTCCACAAACAACTTATGGATCCACCAGTGTTCACTGCATGTGTGTTCTTTCCACAAACCACATATGGATCAACCAGTGGTCATTGCCTGTGTGTTATTTTCCACAAAACACTTATGGATCAACCAGTGGTCATTGCATGTGTGTTCTTTCCACAAACCACTTATTGATCCACCAGTGTTCATTGCATGTCTGTTCTTTTCCAAAAACCAGATATGGATCAACTAGTGGTCATTGCAGGTGTGTTCTTTTCACAAACCACACGTGGACCCACTAGAGTCATTTCATGTGTCTTCTTATACTAAAACCAGCACTAGACTCATTGCATGTCTATTCTTTTCCACAAACCACACATGGATCCACCAGTGTTCATTGCATGTGTGTTCTTTTCCACAAACCACTTACGGATCAAGAAGTAGTCATTGCATGTGTGTTCTTTTCACAAACTACATGTGGACCCATTAGAGTCATTGTATGTGTGTTCTTATACTAAAACTAGCACTAGATTCATTGCATGTGTGTTCTTTCCACAGACCACACATGGATCAACCAGTGTCATTGCATGTGTGTTCTTTCCACAAATCACACATGGATCAACCAGTGTCCACTGCATGTATGTTCTTTCCACAAACCACATATGGATCAACTAGTGGTCATTGCATATGTGTTCTTTTCGACAAACCACTTATATATCAACAAGTGGTCATTGCATGTGTGTTCTTTCCACAAACAACTTATGGATCCACCAGTGTTCACTGCATGTGTGTTCTTTCCACAAACCACATATGGATCAACCAGTGGTCATTGCCTGTGTGTTATTTTCCACAAAACACTTATGGATCAACCAGTGGTCATTGCATGTGTGTTCTTTCCACAAACCACTTATTGATCCACCAGTGTTCATTGCATGTCTGTTCTTTTCCAAAAACCAGATATGGATCAACCAGTGGTCATTGCATGTGTGTTCTTTTCACAAACCACATGTGGACCCACTAGAGTCATTTCATGTGTGTTCTGATACTAAAACCAGCACTAGACTCATTGCATGTGTATTCTTTTCCACAAACCACACATGGCTCCACCAGTGTTCATTGCATGTGTGTTCTTTTCCACAAACCACTTATGGAGCAAGCAGTGGTCATTGCAGGTGTGTTCTTTTCACAAACTAAATGTGGACCCACTAGAGTCATTGTATGTGTGTTCTTATACTAAAACTAGCACTAGAGTCATTTCATGTGTGTTCTTTCCACTAACCATACATGGATCAACTAGTGTCATTGCATGTGTGTTCTTTCCACAAATCACACATGGATCAACCAGTGTCCACTGCATGTGTGTTCTTTCCACAAACCACATATGGATCAACCAGTGGTCATGGCATATGTGTTCTTTTCCACAAACCACTTATATATCAACTAGTGGTCATTGCATGTGTGTTCTTTCCACAAACAACTTATGGATCCACCAGTGTTCATTGCATGTGTGTTCTTTTCCAAAAACCACATATGGATCAACCAGTGGTCATTGCATGTGTGTTCTTTTCATAAACCACATGTGGACCCACTAGAGTCCTTGCATGTGTGTTCTTATACTAAAACCAGTACTAGACTCATTGCATGTGTGTTCTTTTCCACAAACCACTTATGGATCAACTAGTCTTCATTGCATGTGTGTTCTTTTACTAAAACCAACATTAGAGTCATTGCATGTGTGTTCTTTCCACAAACCACTTATGGATCCACCAGTGTTCATTGCATGTGTGTTCTTTTCCACAAACCACATATGGATCAACCAGTGGTCATTGCATGTGTGTTCTATTCACACACCACATGTGGACCCACTAGAAGCATTGCATGTGTGTTCTTTTCACAAACCAAACATGGATCAACCAGTGTCCACTACATGTGTGTTCTTTCCACAAACCCCTTATGGATCCACCACTGTCATTGCATGTGTGTTCTTTCCACAAACCACACATGGATCAACCAGTGTCATTTCATGTGTGTTCTTTCCACAAATCACATATGGACTAACTAGAGTCATTGCTTGTGTGTTCTTCTACTAAAACCAGCACTATAGTCATTGCATGTGTGTTCTTTTCACAAACAACATATGGATCCACCAGTGTTCACTGCATTGTGTGTTCTTTCCACAAACCACTTACGGATCCACCAGTGTTCAATGCATGTGTGTTCTTTTGCACAAACCACTTATGGATCAACCAGTGATCATTGCCTGTGTGTTCTTTTCACAAACTACATGTGGACCCACTAGAGTCATTGTATGTGTGTTCTTATACTAAAACTAGCACTAGAGTCATCGCATGTGTGTTCTTTCCACAAACCACACATGGATCAACCAGTGGCATTGCATGTGTGTTCTTTTCACAAACCACACATGGATCAACCAGTGTTCACTGCATGTGTGTTCTTTCCACAATCCATATATGAATCAACCAGTGGTCATTGCATGTGTATTCTTTTCCACAAACCACATATGGATCAACCCATGGTCATTGCATGTGTGTTCTTTCCACAAACCACTTATGGATCCACTAGTGTTCATTGTATGTGTATTCTTTTTCCAAAAACCACATATGGATCAACCAGTGGTCATTGCATGCGTGTTCTTTTCACAAACCACATGTGGACCCACTAGAGTCATTGCATGTGTGGTCTTATACTAAAACCAGCAGTAGACTCATTGCATGTGTGTTCTTTTCCACAAACCACTTATGGATCAACCAGTGTTCACTGCATGTGTGTTCTTATACTAAAACCAACATTAGAGTCATTGCACGTGTGTTCTTCCACAAACCACTTATGGATCCACCAGTGTCCATTGCATGTGTATTCTTTTCCACAAACCACATATGGATCAACCCGTGGTTATTGCATGTGTGTTCTTTTCACAAACCACATGTCGCGGTGGTGTCACGACTGATGCCATGGATAGGCTAAAGGTGGGGACTAAATGCACTAGGGGAATCCAGGGAGGGATAGTATGGTGATTCCACACACAGTTGCTTTGTATTCGATTCACTTCTACAGTTTACAGGTGCTCCTTGAGCTGTATTGGGGAGAGGAGGAAGAAGAACTCTCTTACTCTCACCACTAGCAAGCCCTCAGGAACACACTAGTAAACCACAACCCACTAGAGATCAACCAATCCTTTCTATAGAGGCCCTAGCCCTCCTTATATAGGGGTAACCAGGTCTCCAATTAGGGCATACGTGGAGGCATATTCCCTCCTCCCAAAGTAGTAAGCCGACCGGGTCACTTTTGCCCAGCGTCATCCATGCAGAGGCTATGTGAGCCTCTGCGGCACCTACGTCATCCGACATAGGCATCGTCACCTTTGTCGGCCACGCCTCGGTGGTCCTGGCCTCTGTCTACTTTGCTCACGCTTTGCACATAGTGTCACCCTTTCACCAGCGAGATACCTTCCTTCTCTTACAAGCTTGATATAACCCGGATTGTACCTAGTTGATCCGGCCTCACCTATACCTGCATATAGGTTAAATACATCTTACTGACATACGGCATAAGTCGATTGAGACCCAGTTAGGTGGACATCCCCTGGTCCGGGTTACTCCGTGATTCGGCCTGCCTTGAGGTGACTCGGCCAGCACTTGCTTTGACCTTGCCGTACCTCGGCTAACTCGGCCTTTATACCCCGGCGTGACCCTACCCGAGGGTATCCCCCCAACATTAGTCCCTGAAGCTGGTACGGTCTTAGCTGCCTTAGCCGCTAAGGCCACATCAGGTTCAATTTTTCTGAGCCTCTTGCTCCTTTTCCGAATTACCTCATGGTTCGGATTCCCTTGGTTTGCTTTCCCTTGGCACATTCAGAGTTTCACTCGCTGGCCGGGTTACCCTATACTCATCCAAGTTATTCTTCCTTCTCTTGTACGCTTTCCCACGTGGAGGCTAATCATTACTTTGCCTCATTTTAAGGGCCTACGACAGTAACCACCGCAGTTATTGTCAGAATTTACTGTAGCACACGTCACATCGTGCATGCCTCCTTGTTAACTGTATCATAACGTCGCGTCGTGGGATCCGCTGCGCCCTGTGGCCCTTCTTGTGGCTCGTCGCTGATTGGTCGATCCGGGTCATACACGGCCACACCGTGTGGCCCGTCCGCACAGTGCGATCCCACTATCTCTCTAGGGCGCGGTAAATAGGGGAGGGGCACGCCCCTTGGGTCTTTTCCCCACTCTCGCGCCCCTCTGCCTCTTCTTCTCCTTCTTCTTCCCCGCGACAGCGCCGCCGCCACCGCACTTGCGTACCTGCGCCGCCGCCGCACCGTTTCCTCGCGCACTTGCATCGCCGCCACCTCCGCGCATCTCCTCCACCACTGGTCCTCGCCAGTCCAGGCCACTGCCCCCACCGCCGCTAGCGCCAGTGAGGTCAGTGACCATGAGATGACAGAAGAGGAGCTTGCCTTTGTGGAGCTGGAAATGAGGAGGACGGGGGGAACACTGACCGCGGATCCTGGGATGGGACCTGGGTCTGCCAGGACGATCTGGACTGGCTGTATCGCACCAGGCACATCCCGCAGGGCGTCACCACATGCCTCGCCACTACAGAGCTTACCCCCTCACCCAATCCGGGTGAGTATGTGGTATTCCTCTCCCACTTCCAACGTGGGTTCGGTCTTCCTGTTAGCGATTTTTTCCACGACTGGCTCAACACGTATGAGCCTCAGCCGCATCATCTTCTGGCTAATGCCATCACCTCTCTCTCCGCTTTCGCTTCCACCATCGAGGGCTACGTCGGACTATGGCCCACGAAGGAGCTCTTGATCCGGTTCTTTGGCCTCCGTCGGAACGTGATTCCGAACATTGATCTTAACCTGGAGGCCCACGAAGCCGCTCACACAGTTCGGTGTAACTTCCATCTCTCCCCGGAAACAGTCTATTTTCCCCCGAGTCTCGGGTCTTGATTCTTGCAAGGGCTGGGCCCGAACTTTCTTTTATGTCCGGAATAGCACATCTGAAGATCTGATCCGGCTGCGCCCTTACGCTCCGGGACCTCCTAATTCAGATCTGTGGGACAAGGTCCCCAAGAAGCCCATTGTCATGGCGAACCAAGTCAACAAAAGGATCCAGGAGCTGAACGATCGGGGATTGCGCAATGAGGATGCAATGATCAAATTTGTCCGCAACCGGATCTCCCCCCTTCAGAAACACACGCATAAACTCTGTCAGATGAGCTGGGGCCGTGACCCCAACCGGACCTCCTCATTCGAGTTGAGCAACACCGAGATCTTCCGCCGGGTCAAGGCCCTCTTCACCACCCACAAGGACTTCTCTGTTGAGTGGATGTGGGGGATCGAACACTTCTGCCGAGATAGGGTTCCCCCTGCTGTAAGTCTCGTGTCCCAAACCTTTTCCGAATTAAATCATACGTCAGTTTTTGTTGTAGGTTTAATCCTGTTGCCTTTTCTTTCCCTTAGATGTTTCTTCAGCAAACCATTGAGGATGGCACCGAGCCTTCTCTCAAATGGGCGCATGATCGGGATGCCTCTGACAAGGAGGAACCGGATCAGGAGATGTTCCTGCCGATAGCTGATGCGACCAAGCGACATACCGGTAAACTCTCTTCCATTACAGATTGGCCCAACAATGAAGATGATTCGGACGTTGAGGTGATGGAGGCATTTGAGACTGTCCCCCTTTCTTATGCTTTTCCGGCATCAGCTAACCCCGGTGGGCAGATCCATGAAGATCCTCCCCTTGCCATGGGTGAGCCTGTCCCGGTCGCACTGAAGAAGAGGGGGGCCGCATCTGCTTCTTCCTCCGGACCTCCTTAGCCCGCTAAAAGGCAAAAGAAATCCGCGGACAAAGATGCCACCAAGCCTACGACCAAGGCCATAACCCGGAGGGCTCGGAAGCCCAAGGAGCCTTTGACCTCGGATGAGTAAGCCACTTCTCCCTTTGCTATTCACTTGTTCTTGCTTTGTTATAGTTTCTCATCATTCATGATCTGATTCGGTAGGGCCGCGGTGGAGGTCCCTTAGAGTGGATCCGGCGTTGCCTCTCCGCTCCGACATAGCCCTTCTCCCCCTCATGGCGACGAGTCATGCCCGTTGAGCCCCATCCAGGAGGGCTCAGTGGCTGCTCTGGGTTCTAGCCCACCTCGTCAAGAGGAGAGTAACCTCGAACAGGGGGAAGCAGCTTTGCCGAGGCAGCGGTTGCCCCAGCCACCGCCGAGGTATCTACCGCGCCTCTACCAAAACCAACACCAGCACCAACCTCGGCTCCAGCATCAGCAGCAACAACACAAGCACCAGCAGCAGCACCAAGCCCCTTCGCCTCATCCGAGTCTTCGAAGCCTCGGCGGGAAGGCACTAGCAGCACCAGGGCTAGCACTAAGGCCGCTCCCAAGGGCAAATCCGTCGCAGCAACTTCCACCTCACAGCAGCAACCCAATGGAAAAAAGGCTCCTGATGCCACCAGGGTAGCGTCGATCAAGGCTGGACAGCGTACACTTGCGTCCATGCTCCCGAGAAAGACTCCACCGCCGAAGGCCCTGCCGAGCCAGCTGATGCGCAACTCATTTTGCACACCAGCCCCGCGGTTGCCCAGGTTGACAGGAGGGAGGCTCATGCTAAGGGTCTAGTTGCACCCCACATGCTCACCGGTGAACGCTATCCTCCGACTTTGATCGAGTTTGTAAACAACTGGAACAAGGTGGAGTTCGTCCACAATGACGATCTCCCGGAGAAGTTCGGGCCCGCCGAGTTTGCTGCCCAAATGAATACCGCGGCTAAGGCAATTAACCTTGTAGGTCGGATGATGGAGGTATGTTACTTTGCCCTTTCCTTAGCATGTAGTAGATATTAGTGATATAACCATTAGTCCCCGAGCCTCCGGGGGTGTAACTTGTTACTCGGTCGGATGCTCCTTAGAGAATTAACGTAGCTCCTTAAGAACTTCGAATATGCACACACCTAGAGCCGGGTTAAGTTCCACTTGGCCTGGATTTTGTACACTTTGAATATGCACACACCTAGAGCCGGGTTAAGTTCCACTTGGCCCGGATTTTGTACACTTCGAATATGCACACACCTAGAGTCGGGTTAAGTTCCACTTGCCCCGGATTTTGTACACTTCGAATATGCACACACCTAGAGCCGGGTTAAGTTCCACTTGGCCCGAATTTTGTACACTTCGAATATGCACACACCTAGAGACGGGTTAAGTTCCAGTTCGCCCGGATTTTGTACACTTCGAATATGCACACACCTAGAACCGGGTTCAGTTCCACTTGGCCTAGATTTTGTACACTTCGAATATGCGCACACCTAGAGCCAGGTTAAGTTCCACTTGGCCTGGATTTTGTACAATTCGAATATGCACACACCTAGAGCCAGGTTAAGTTCCACTTGGCCCGGATTTTGTACACTTCGAATATGCACACACCTAGAGCCGAGTTAAGTTCCACTTGGCCCGAATTTTGTACACTTCGAATATGCACAAGACTAAGCTATCTTTTTGTACTTTTTTAGGTGACCACCAATCGCCGGAGTGCTGAGTTTCAGCGTCTCTTGGATACCCACAAGATGTTGCGCGCAAAGCATACTACACTTCTCGCCGAATACGAGAAGAGGGGTAAGTTTTCTCTTTGGCATTTTTCCATTTTTCTTCGACTTTTTCCACCGAACTATCCCGTCATTCGGATTTTGCAGTTGAAGTGGAGGCCGAGAACATCATCATGAGAAAAAACTTGGACCAGATAAAGGGTAAGTTATTCTTGCTCAACCTTGCTACGCTCTCTATCTCCTTTTCTCCTTGGCTCGGCAAATATTCATACCTCGACTTTGCCGGGTCAACAAACTATTTCAGCCTCTCTTGAAGATAGTGTGCCCGTGCCTAACATGATGCTGCATTTTCTCGAACAAGCAGGGCAGCACAAAGATAAACTCAAGAATAAGGACGATGAGCTTGCCCTCCTTCGGACCAAAGACGAAGAAATTGCCAAGCTCAAAGCAGACATGAAGAAGCTCAAGGTACAGCACAAGTCCAAACTGGAGAAAGCAGGCCAAGACTTTACTGAAGAACGAGAGCACCTCAACCTCCAGATCGCCAAGGACCAAGAACTTCTTAAGGAGGCCGACGTTAAGCTTGTGTCGGCGAATACCGAACTTGCGCAACTCCGGAAAAGGCGTGATGACTGTACCAAGGAGCTGACCCGGATCCACAGCCACATTTCTCGTATGTTCTTTTCCTTAAGCCAGTATGAATTTCTCCGGGTCAATCTCTTATACTTATTTTACTTGTCTTGTTTTTCTCATATAAATTTCCAGAGGGCAATGCCATTGCAACCACTGCTGTTACCAAGTTCCGCCACCAGAGGGGTACTCCAATTGCTCCTGGCGCTGGAGAAATTCCTTATGACATGCAGGACCTGCTGGTCAGCTTGTCATCTTGCGTCGAAATTGTCAAGAATTATGGCAAGGACATTCTTGATGTGGCAATGCAGATCTTTAATGCCTTCTGGCCTGATGAAGATACTCTGAAGGGGGCCACAGCTCTCGCTGCCAAGTTAATGGAGTGCGAAACCCAACTTGATCTTTGGAGGGAGTCTACCGGACGCGCCGGAGCTGAGATCGTTCTCCACTACGTGCTTACGTGGTATGAGAAGATGAACCTCAATCTCCTTGAGCGCATGCGCACCGGATCAAGGTGGTCCACTGACCCGGATTGGATAGCTCGGCGCAAGGCTAGCGCCCATAGCCTCATCCAATACGCCCCCATTCATCAATGGAATGAGGGACCAAGCTTCCTTGGCGCTGTCGATGATGAAAATGCCGAAGATGATTCGGGTGAGGCCGAAGGGGACGATGCTTCGGACGTCGAGGAATATAAAGATGACGCTGAAGCCGAAGCTGGAGCTGCACCCGCTGGTGCCGAATTACCTCCTCCCGCTGCTCCTTGATTAGAAATACTTTAAAGTTTATTAGATCGCCGGTATGCCGGGTGCAATTGTATTAAGCACATAAGTGATATTTTGCTACTAAGTTTTTATGCCGGATTAGCTTGGGCGTAGTTTCCGAGTTTCATTTTCTTGTTTCTCCAATTTCTTGGCTCGGATCATGTCCACCTTGGTTCGGTTTTATGACTTACGAGTCCGAGTTTCAAAAATTGACTTAACAATACTTGGAAACTTTAGGATTAGCTCAAAATAATTCAGCATAGTAAACATAAGGTTAGTCCGAATAACAAATGTCGGCTCGATTAATTTTCTTTCCTTAGTCGTTTTTCATGTGCTACGCAATTCCAAACTTGTTCTCTTGCTTGCCATGAAGCCAAATCTTGTTGGACAGTAGCAAGTCAAAGAGTTGGGTTTTTTGGTGCTCACACACTACTAATCCGGCTTAGGAGAAAAAACTTACGCCAGCCGACATACAAATAATAAATACAAAAGACAACAAATATTATTAAGGCAGTCCCCGAGTTACTGCTCGAGGTGCCAACATTTCATTGATAAGCTCATTGCTGGCATACATACCGACATATGAGAGACTCGGATACATACACTTCTTTGCTAAGTGTAGAAAGGACGAAGTAGAGCTACATTCCATGGACGCTTAGATTCCTCGCCGGACCTGTCCGCCTTGTCCTTCTCCTGCGGTTTTGCATCTATGAGATAGTATGAGTCATTGTGCAATGCTTTGCTCACAATGAACGGCCCTTCCCAGGGGGGATAACTTATGCATGCCAGAAGTACGTTGTACCAACCAGAGTACCAGATCACCTTCCTGGAAAACTCGGGGGCTTACTTTCTGGCTATGATAGCGTCGGAGATTTTGCTGATATATGGCGGATCTGGACAATGCCAATTCTCTCGCTTCTTCTAGCAGATCAACATCATTTTGCCGGCCTTCTTGCACTTCGGCTTCTGTGTATTGGGTGACCCTAGGCGAGTCATGCTCTATGTCGGCTGGTAATACAGCTTCTGCCCCATATACCATAAAGAATGGCGTGTAGCCTGTTGATCGATTCGGAGTTGTTCTTAAACTCCATAGTACCGCTAGTAGTTCTTCTATCCAGCACCCCGCTGATCTTTGTAGCGGCTCAATGAGCCAGGGTTTTATCCCGGATAATACCAATCCGTTGGATCCTTCCACTTGTCCGTTTGATGCAGGGTGAGCTACTGAGGCTACGTCTAGCCGGATCTTCTTATCTCGGCAGAAACATGCAAATGCTCCTTCAGCAAAATTTGTGCCATTTTCTGTGATGATACTGTGAGGATAATTGTATCTCAAGATGATATCTTTGAGGAATGTTACGACAGTAGCTCCATCGCATTTTCTTATCGTCTTCACCTCAATCCATTTCGTAAATTTGTCAACTATGACCAAGATGTGGGTCATGTTCCCTCTTGCTGGTTTGAAGGGGCCAACCATATCCAAACACCATACTGCAAATGGCCAAGTAATTGGTATGGTCTTGAGCTCCGACATTGGCATATGTGTCTTTGCCACATATTTTTGACAGCCATTCCACTTTCTTACCAAATCTTTTGCTTGCTCCAAGGCACTTGGCCAGTAAAATCCATGCCGGAAAGCTTTTGCCACTAAGGCTCTGGATGAGGCGTGGTGCCCACATTCCCCTTGATGTATATCTAGGAGGATGTCTAGTCCTTCCTCCGGGTCAACACATCACTGGAGGACATTAGTCACACTCCTTTTGTATAGCTCGGAATTGATGATCGTGTATGCCTTTGCTCTCCTCTGAGTTTGCCTAGAAAGCACCTCCTCAACGGGTAAGGTTCCATCCTTCAGGAATTGAAATATGGGCAGTGCCCAAGCTGGTACAGTTCGCACAGGGAACATATCCTCATCAATTTCCATCTGATCCACCATCATAACTTCCACCGGATCACGTTGCGCAGTCCCCGGGTTTGCCAAGGCAGTCCCCGGGTTTCGCGAAGCACTCCCCTCATCAATGTCCATGGGTACAGCTCCAGACTCTTAAAATTCCGGGACATAGATTGAGTCGGTTTCTGGGGATGGCCTGATAGATGGTTTTCTGAGGTGTTCTAATGCTACACCCGGTGGAATTGCTTGTTTGGTTGATCCGAGCTTCGACAATATGTCGGCAGCCTCATTTTCCACCCAGGGTACATGGTGAAATTCGCATCCCTCAAAGTAACCAGATATCTTCTTCACATGGAATCTGTATAATGCCATGTTTGGATCAAGAGCGTCCCACAACCCTAAAACTTGCTGAACCACCAAATCCGAGTCGCCAAAGCATTGGATCCGATGTATCCCGATTTCTTTCGCCACTTTGAGCCCATGCACAAGTGCCTCATATTCGGCGACATTGTTTGACGCTGCGAAGTGGATCTGTAGAACATACTTCAGCTGGTCATTTTTTGGCGAGGTAAGTACTACTCCGGCGCCTAACCCGGTTTTTGTTTTTGATCCGTCAAAGTGCATTCTCCAATAGTTCGGATCTGGCAATGGTAGCTCATATTGTACCTCAGCCCAATCCACGAAAAAGTCAGCCACAACCTAAGACTTGTTTGCTTCTCTCCTGTCATATTGTGGCGCATAAGGGGCTAGCTCAATTGCCCATTTTGCAATCCTGCCACTTGCATCCTTGTTGCTCATTATCTCGGATATGGGGGCTTCACATATTACCTTGATTGGGTGCTCTTCAAAATAGTGCTTCAGCTTCTTAGCTGCCATATATATACAATATGCCACCTTCTGATAATGACGATAGTTCTGCTTTGACGCGGATAATACCTCGCTTAGGTAATATACTGGCCTTTGCACTGACTTACCCTCTTCATCATGCTCTACCACAATTACTTCACTTACAACTCGGTTGGTTGCGGCTATATAGAGCAACATTGGCTCCTTTGATAGTGGAGAGGCTAGCACTGGTGTAGTGGCTAACATTTTCTTTAATTGGATAAAGGCTTCATTGGCCTGCGGCGTCCACATGAACTTGTCCGACTTTTTCATGAGTTGATAGAGAGTCAATGCCTTCTCTCCCAACCGACATATAAACCAACTTAAGGATGCCAGGCAACCAGTGAACTTCTAGAGATCGTTAAGGCACTTCGGTAGTTCCATTGGCTCTATGGCCCAGATTTTAGTTGGATTAACTTCGATAACTCGGCTGGAGACAAGAAATCCAAGTAATTTTCTAGCCGGGACAACAAAGGTACATTTCTCCAGATTAAGCTTCATTCGGAACCTCGTTAGGTTCGCGAATGTCGGCCTGATATTGTCAAGGAGCGTTTTTCTTTCCTTGGTCTTGATAACAACATCATCCACATATACCTGCACATTTTGACCAATTTGGTCATGTAAACATTTTTGCATACATCTTTGGTACATTGCCCCTGCATTACGTAAACCAAAAGGCATGGTGCTATAGCAATAAGCCCCGTACGGGGTGATAAACGCAGTCTTTATTTGATCACTTGGGTTCAGCGGTATCTGGTGGAAACCAGAATATGGATCAATGAACAACAACAACTCACACCCAGCGGTAGAATCTATGACTTGGTCTATCCTTGGCAGGGGGAATGGATCTTTTGGACACTCCTTATTCAGGTTCGTGTAATCCATACACATGCGCCAAACCACTGCCACGTTCGGATCATCGTTCTTCTTCTCCACCAGCACCGGATTAGATAGCCAATCCGGGTAAAGCACTTCCATGATAAATCTAGCAGCCAACAACCGAGCTATCTCATCTCCTATGACCTTTCTCCTGTCTTTGGCAAAGCGGTGGAGAGGTTGCTTCACCGGCTTTGCTCCGGGTCTCACATTCAAAGAGTGCTCGACCAACTCCCTCGGAACACCTTGCAACTCCTGTGTGGACCAAGGAAAAATATCCCGATTCTCACAGAGGAAGTTGACGAGCTCGCTTTCCTATTTATCATTTAACCCGGCACCACTTGTTACGGTGCGCTCTGGGAACATATCGTCAACAGGCACTTTCTTGGTATCTTTTGTCACTTGGAATGAGACACTACCATGCGGGTTACTCAGCGCCAGCATATACTGCTGCGCGGATTGAGCCAATGCCGCCACCTCCTGAATTTTTCTCTTCTCTTGCGCGATCACGAGCGACTCGGCCAGGTTAGACCCGGCAGACGCACACTCAATAGAACGTCGGAAATCCCCAGCTATGGTAATTAGACCATTTGGCCTAGGCAGCTTCATCTTCAAGTAACTGATGTGACAACTTGCCATAAACTTGTTCAGGGCTGGCCTGCTGAGCAACACGTGATACGCACTTTCCAAATTGATAACTTCGAACTCCAAATTCTCAGTCCGGTAGTTATCTCTCGTACCGAACAACACGCCAACCCGGACCTTGCCTATGGGCTCACAAGAAATGCCTGGCACAATGCCATGGAGAGTTGTCCTTATAGCTTGGAGCATGTTCTCCAAGATACCCAACTTGTGCATCGTGTCCACATATATGATGTTGATGCTACTACCATTGTCAATTAGCACCTTTGAGAACCTCACATTGATGTTAGGCCCAATGAATGTTGGATCCAGCACCAGCGCATATGAACCAGGACTAGGCATAAGCTTCGGATGATGTTTGATGCTCCAGGTAATCTCCTGATCCGACCAAGGCATATACCTCATCACGACCAGCATTACCGCATTTACTTCCATATGTCGGCGTTGTAAACTCTTTCTGTCTGTCTCTTCTGTGGTGAACACACAGTAACTCTGATGATGCTCTCTGTCCTCATTCCTCCCCTCGTTTCCGGGGTACCTCTGATCCGGTTGATGCTGGTCTTCCACTTGATGCACAGCATCCCTTCTCTCATGGTCGTCATACCTCGGCGGAGGGGGAGGCAACATTAACTGTTGTGTGTTTGCTCCGGAGAGCAATTGCTGCCGGGGTAACTCCTGCCGAGGTTGATCATTCCGAGGTGCCTGAGCATTCCCCAAACCACCTTGTTCTGTCTTTCGCATCCATTCACATTGCCTGGTCGTGTGACTCGCTAGGTTACTTGGATTTGGCGTGTGAAATTTACACGGCTGATCCAGCATTGCCTCATAGGTATACCTCGGACGGTCCTTCTTTTCCTACCACTGTTTATTCTGCTCTGGGGTCCAAGTTTTCTTGCCATCATTTCTTGGTGTCCATTGCTATCCTCTAGTTTTCTAACGTTGGTTGCTTCCTGCTCCGGGCTAATCTTGATTCACAGCTGCAACTTGTTGCGAACTGTACCGGTAATCCGGTCTATCATCTCTTGTTTTTCCCCGGTAATCATTTCTCCGGGATGATGCAGCCCCATCTCGCTGATTATACTCCTCGCTTGACTCGTTTGACATGAGCCTAGGCTGCGTCGGATCTCCCAAGGCATATGAATCAGCAATCCAAATCGTTTCTTCCAATGTAGTTGGCATATCTCTTTGCAACATTTTCCATAGCATGCTTGCATATCTGCACCCTTGCGCAAACCAAGCTATGGCATGTGACTCAATAACGCCTTCACATGAGTTCCGCACTGTGCACCAGCAGGTCAAGAATTCCCGGTCTGTCTCATTCGGTCTCTGCTTGCACATTGCTAGGGTCTGTGGCCTGTTGGGCCTCTGATACGTACTTGAGAAATTGCTAACAAACATTTCTTCAAAATCGATCCAACAGTTAATACTTCCGGGTGGCAAATTTTTTAGCCATACCCTCGCTGGCCCCTCCAACATCTGGGGTACATATCTCACAGCCCATCTCAAGTTGCCTGTAGAAATTTTTACAGTTGTTGACTAGTTAATCAACCAATCTTCCGGCTTTGTCCTGCCGTCATATGTCTTAGTGCCTCTAGGTAACTGGAAGATAGGTACCGGAGATTCCTTCATGATCCGGGGCCCAAAACATGCTGGACCCGGAGGACCTGGACATTCAATTTGCTCCGACCTATACAGCCGATCCAGTTTCAACCTGGCATCGTCAGGCATCAAGTTCCTGCTTCCCAATCTTGACCCTATCACGTGATAGTCCGGCCTCGGATACCCAGCATTCACCATTTCCGAATCACCATCATTGTATCTATCTTGCTCATGTGGAGCTGCTCTCTGTTGCATACCTTGGCCGACACTGCGCTCTTTCCGCGGTATATTCCTCTTCTGCGGTTGCCCTGCACTTACCGAATTACGCTATCTGGCATTGCCGTTTACAGCATTCCCTTGACCAGCATTGCCTTGGTCGCGGTTACCTCTACCAACTTCACCTCGGCTCACACTTTGTCGATCCACATTTCTCTGTACATCTTTTCCTTTCCCAGCCCTTGCCGGGTCATATGGGACTATCTGCTTATTCCTCCTGGCCGAGGTTACTACCTCTTCTCTCCTAGGACCACCATGAGGAGATGATGCAGCTCCAGCGGATTTCTCCGGGTTACCCACCGCCGAATGAACAATCTTGGAGGCCCAGCTCTCTCCGAGTTAGCCCTAAGAAATTCCTCATTTTGCCTGTTCGCGATCCGAACCAACTCATTGACCCTATCTTGCTGTATTTGACGGGCTTCACCCGTCAGACCTTCTAACTCGGATGCTGTTGCTTCTGCTGCCCTGAGGTTCTTTGTCGGGGTACTATACTTCGGCAGCCCCATGGACAAATAGTTTTCAGATTCCACAATCCTGGTATCACCTTCTTTGTTCATTTCACTGATGAGGTTTCTCCCCTTCACTTTTACAACACCTACCTTATTTGCCTTTGCGTACTCACGCAGCGTCATGTTCAACGACTGCTGAGCCACGACAATCTTTTTTGCACCCTCTAGTATTTTTTGCCTAGTCTCCTCTAGCTCGGCCTGTGCCTGAGCCGGATCTACTACTGCCGCTACTTGGTTTTCCAAGCTATCCATCGCCTGCTGTAGCACATTCTCTGGACTTTCCAGAGGAGGACCTCTACTTTTCCTTGGTGCCTTAGGTGTTACCTCCGGATCCTATGCTGGATCCTTGCTTGCGCCAGCGCCAGGCGGGGTCATCATCACCTCAGCGTGGTCCGGGGAGCGAGTGATACGTGCCCCGTGAGCAGCACTAAGGGTCGGCTCGCCTCCTTCGACGACGCGCCGCAGATGAATGCACGACACATTGAAAGCAATGTAGATCTTGTGCGCGCCGAGCTTGACGAAGAGGACGCTTGCCGAAGCAGCCAACGTTGTCGCTGACAAAATCCAGCGCTCCAAAGCGCTGAACGAGCCCAGAGATGATGCGTTCGCCGGTGCCGATGAAGTTTCCCGTCCGGATCTTCACCCCTGCTAGCGCCGCTTGCCCTACGGTGGGCGCCAACTGTCGTGGTGGTGTCACGGCAGATGCCATGGATAGGCTAAAGGTGGGGACTAAATGCACTAGGAGAATCCAGGGAGGGATAGTGTGGTGATTCAACACACAGTTGCTTTGTATTTGATTCACTTCCACAGTATACAAGTGCTCCTTGAGCTGTATTGGGGAGAGGAGGAAGAAGAACTCTCTTACTATCACCACTAGCAAGCCCTTAGGAACACACTAGTAAACCACAACCCACTAGAGATCAACCAACCCTTTCTATAGAGGCCCTAGCCCTCCTTATGTAGGGGCAACCAGGTCTCCAATTAGGGCATACGTGGAGGCATATTCCTTGGAATATGCCTCCTCCCAAAATAGTAAGCCGACCGGGTCACTTTTGCCCAGCGTCATCCATGCAGAGGCTACATGAGCCTCTGTGGTGCCTGCGTCATCCGACATAGGCATCGTCACCTTTGTCGGCATCTGCATATAAGTTAAATACATCTTACCGACATACGGCATAAGTCGGTTGAGACCTAGTTAGGAGGACATGCCCTGGTCCGGGTTACTCCGTGATTCGGCCTGCCTTGAGGTGACTCGGCCAGCACTTGCTTTGACCTTGCTGTACCTCGGCTAACTCAGCCTTTATACCCCGGCGTGACCCTACCCGGAGGTATCCCCCAACAACACATGTGTACCCACTAGAGTCATTGCATGTGTGTTCTTATACTAAAACCAGCACTAGACTCATTGCATGTGTGTCCTTTCACAAACCACACATGGATCCACCACTGTCATTGCATGTGTGTTCTTTCCACAAACCACACATGGATCAACCAGTGGTCATTGCATGTGTGTTCTTTTCCACAAACCATATATGGATCCATTAGAGTCACTGCATGTGTGTTCTTTTCCACAATGCACATAGGGATCCATTAGAGTCATTGCATGTGTGTTATTTCCACAAACCACACATGGATCAACCAATGGCATTGCATGTGTGTTCTTTCCACAAAGCACACATGGATCAACCAGTGTCATTCCATGTGTGTTCTTTCCACAAATCTCATATGTACCCACTAGAGTCATTGCTTGTGTGTTCTTATACTAAAACCAGCACTAGAGTCATTGCATGTGTGTTCTTTCCACAAACCACACATGGATCAACCAGTGGCATTGCATGTGTGTTCTTTTCACAAACCACACATGGATCAACCAGTGTTCACTGCATGTTTGTTCTTTCCACAAACCACATATGGCTCAACCAATGGTCATTGCATGTTTGTTCTTTTCCACAAACCACTTATGGATCAACCAGTGGTCATTGCATGTGTGTTCTTTCCACAAACCACTTATGGATCCACCAGCGTTCATTGCATGTGTGTTCTTTTCCAAAAACCACATATGGATCAACCAGTGGTTATTGCATGTGTGTTATTTTCACAAACCACATGTGGACCCACTAGAGTCATTTCATGTGTGCTCTTATACTAAAACCAGCACTAGACTCGTTGCATGTGTGTTCTTTTCCACAAACCACACATGGATCCACTAGTGTTCATTGCATGTGTGTTCTTTTCCACAAACGACTTATCGATCAACCAGTGGTCATTGCATGTTTATTCTTTTCACAAACGACATGTGGACCCACTAGAGTCATTGTATGTGTGTTCTTATACTAAAACTAGCACTAGAGTCATTGCATGTGTGTTCTTTCCACAAACCACACATGGATCAACCAGTGGCATTGCATGTGTGTTCTTTTCACAAACCACACATGGATCAACCAGTGTTCACTTCATGTGTGTTCTTTCCACAAACCACATATGGATCAACCAGTGGTCATTGCATGTGTGTTCTTTTCCACAAACCACTTATGGATCAAGTAGTGGTCATTCCATGTGTGTTCTTTCCACAAACCACTTATGGATCCACCAGTGTGCATTGCATGTGTGTTCTTTTCCAAAATCCACATATGGATCAACCAGTGGTCATTGCATGTGTTTTTTTTCACAAACAACATGTGGACCCACTAGAGTCATTGCATGTGTGTTCGTATACTAAAACCATCACTAGACACATTGCATGTGTGTTCTTTTCTACAAACCACTTATGGATCAACCAGTGTTAACTGCATGTGTGTTGTTATACTAAAACCAGCATTAGAGTCATTGCATGTGTGTTCTTTCCACAAACCACTTATGGATCCACCAGTGTTCATTACATGTGTGTTCTTTTCCACAAACCACATATGGATCAACTAGTGGTCATTGCATGTGTGTTATTTTCACACACCACATGTCGACCCACTAGAGTCATTGCATGTGTGTTCGTATACAAAAACCAGAATTAGAGTCATTGCATGTGTGTTCTTTCTACAAACCACTTATGGATCCACCACTGTCATTGCATGTGTGTGCTTTCCACAAACCACACATGGATCAACCAGTGGTCATTGCATGTGTGTTCTTTTCCACAAACCACATATGGATCCATTAGAGTCATTGCATGTGTGTTCTTTTCCAGAAAACATATATGGATCCATCAGAGTCATTGCATGTGTGTTATTTCCACAAACCACACATGGATCCACCAATGGCATTGCATGTGTGTTCTTTCCACAAAGCACACATGGATCAACCAGTGTCATTTCATGTGTGTTCTTTCCACAAACCACACATGGATCAACCACTGGCATTGCATGTGTGTTCTTTTCACAAACCACACATGGATCAACTAGTGTTCACTGCTTGTGTGTTCTTTCCACAAACCACATATGGATCAACCAGTGGTCATTGCATGTGTGTTCTTTTCGACAAACCACTTATGGATCAACCAGTGGTCATTGCATGTGTGTTCTTTCCAGAAACCACTTATGGATCCACCAGTGTTCATTGCATGTGTGTTCTTTTCCAAAAACCACATATGGATCAACCAGTGGTTATTGCATGTGTGTTCTTTTCACAAACCACATGTGGACCCACTAGATTCATTTCAGGTGTGTTCTTATACTAAAACCAGCATAGACTCGTTGCATGTGTGTTCTTTTCCACAAACCATACATGGATCCACCAGTGTTCATTGCATGTGTGTTCTTTTCCACAAACGACTTATCGATCAACAAGTGTTCATTACATTTGTGTTCTTTTCCACAAACCACTTCTGGATCAACCAGTGGTTATTGCATGTGTGTTCTTTTCACAAACCACATGTGGACCCCCTAGAGTCATTTCATGTGTGTTCTTATACTAAAACAAGCACTAGACTCGTTGCATGTGTGTTCTTTTCCACAAACCACACATGGATCCACCAGTGTTCATTGCATGTGTGTTCTTTTCCACAAATGACTTATGGATCAACCAGTGGTCATTGCATGAGTGTACTTTTCACAAACTACATGTGGACCCACTAGAGTCATTGTATGTGTGTTCTTATACTAAAACTAGCACTAGATTCATTGCATGTGTGTTCTTTCCACAAACCACACATGGATCAACCAGTGGCATTGCATGTGTGTTCTTTTCATAAACCACACATGGATCAACCAGTGTTCACTGTATGTGTGTTCTTTCCACAAACCACATATGGATCAACCAGTGGTCATTGCATGTGTGTTCTTTTCCACAAACCACTTATGGATCAACTAGTGGTCATTGCATGTGTCTTCTTTCCACAAACCACTTATGGATCCACCAGTGTTCATTGCATGTGTGTTCTTTTCCAAAAACCACATATGGATCAACCAGTGGTCATTGCATGTGTGTTCTCTTCACAAACCACATGTGGACCCACTAGAGTCATTGCATGTGTGTTCTTATACTAAAACTAGCACTAGACACATTGCATGTGTGTTCTTTTCCACAAACCACACATGGATCCACCAGTGTTCACTTCATGTGTGTTCTTATACTAAAACCAGCATTAGAGTTATTGCATGTGTGTTCTTTCCGCAAACCACTTATGGACCCACTAGAGTCATTGCATGTGTGTTCTTTCCACAAACCACTTATGGATCAACTAGTGGTCATTGCATGTGTGTTCTTTTCACAAACTACATGTGGACCCACTAGAGTCATTGCATGTGTGTTATTATACTAAAACCAGCACTAGACTCATTGCATGTGTGTTATTTTCGCAAACCACACATCGATCCAACACTGTCATTGCAAGTGTTTTCTTTCCACAAACCACACATGGATCCACCAGTGGTCATTGCATGCGTGTTCTTTTCCACAAACCACATATGGATCCATTAGAGTCATTGCATGTGTGTTCTTCTCCACAAACCACATATGGATCCATTAGAGTCATTGCATGTGTGTTATTTCCACAAACCACACATGGATTAACCAATGGCATTGCATGTATGTTCTTTCCACAAAGCACACATGGATCAACCAGTGTTCACTTCATGTGTGTTCTTTGCACAAACCACATGTGGATCAACCAGTGGTCATTTCATGTGTGTTCTTTTCCACAAACGATAGATGGATTAACCAGTGGTCATTGCATGTGTGTTCTTTCGACAAACCACATAGGGATCAACCAGTGGTCATTGCATGTGTGTTCTTTTCCACAAACCACTTATGGATCAACTAGTGGTCATTGCATGTGTGTTCTTTCCACAAACCACTTATGGATCCACCAGTGTTCATTGCATGTGTGTTCTTTTCCAAAAACCACATATGGATCAACCAGTGGTCATTGCATGTGTGTTCTTTTCACAAACCACATGTGGACCCACTAGAGTCATTGCATGTGTGTTTTATACTAAAACTAGCACTAGACACATGGCATGTGTGTTCTTTTCCACAAACCACTTATGGATCAACCAATGTTCACTTCATGTGTGTTCTTATACGAAAACCAACATTAGAGTCATTGCATGTGTCTTCTTTCCACAAACCACTTATGGATCCACCAGTGTTCATTGCACGCGTGTTCTTTTCCACAAACCACATATGGATCAACTAGTGGTCATTGCATGTGTGTTCTTTTCACACACCACATGTGGACCCACTAGAGTCATTGCATGTGTGTTCTTATACTAAAACCAGCATTAGAGTCATTGCATGTGTTTGTTTCCGCAAACCACTTATGGATCCACCACTGTCATTGCATGTGTGTTCTTTCCACAAACCATACATGGATCAACCAGTGGTAATTGCATGTGTGTTCTTTTCCACAAACCACATATGGATCCATTAGAGTCATTGCATGCGTGTTCTTTTCCACAAACCAGATATGGATCCATTAGAGTCATTGCATGTGTGTTATTTCCACAAACCACACATGGATCAACCAATGGCATTGCATGTGTGTTCTTTCCACAAAGCACACATGGATCAAGCAGTGTCATTTCATGTGTGTTCTTTCCACAAATCACATATGGACCCACTAGCGTCATTGCTTGTGTGTTCTTATACTAAAACCAGAACGAGAGTCATTGCATGTGTGTTGTTTCCACAAACCACACATGGATAAACTAGTGGCATTGCATGTGTGTTCTTTTCACAAACCACACATGGATCAACCAGTGTTCACTACATGTGTGTTCTTTCCACAAACCACATATGGATTAGCCAGTGGTCATTGCATGTGTGTTCTTTTCCATAGTCCACTTATGGATCAACTAGTGGTCATTGCATGTGTGTTCTTTCCACAAACCACTTATGGATCCACCAGTGTTCATTGCATGTGTGTTCTTTTCCAAAAACCACATATGGATCAACCAGTGGTCATTGCATGTGTGTTCTTTTCACAGACCACTTATGGATCCACCAGTGTTCATTGCATGTGTGTTCTTTTCCAAAAACCACATATGGATCAACCAGTGGTCATTGCATGTGTGTTCTTTTCACAGACCACACGTGGAACCACTAGAGTCATTTCATGTGTGTTCTTATACTAAAACCATCACTAGACTCGTTGCACGTGTGTTCTTTTCCACAAACCATACATGGATCCACCAGTGTTCATTGCATGTGTGTTCTTTTACACAAACCACTTATGGATCAACTAGTGGTCATTGCATGTGTGTTCTTTTCACAAACTACATGTGGACCTACTAGAGTCATTGCATGTGTGTTATTATACTAAAACCAGCACTAGACTCATTGCATGTGTGTTATTTTCACAAACCACACATCGATCCACCACTGTCATTGCATGTGTGTTCTTTCCACAAACCACACATGGATCAAGCAGTGGTCATTGCATGCGTGTTCTTTTCCACAAACCACATATGGATCCATTAGAGTCATTGCATGTGTGTTCTTTTCACAAACCACTTATGGATCAACCAGTGTTCACTGCATGTGTGTTCTTATACTAAAACCAGCATTAGAGTCATTGCATGTGTGTTCTTTCCACAAACCACTTATGGATCCACCAGTGTTCATTGCACGTGTGTTCTTTTCCACAAACCACATTTGGATCAACTAGTGGTCATTGCATGTGTGTTCTTTACACACACCACATGTGGCCCCACTAGAGTCATTGCATGTGTGTTCTTATACTGAAACCAGCATTAGAGTCATTGCATGTGTTTTCTTTCCGCAAACCACTTATGGATCCTCCACTGTCATTGCATGTGTGTTCTTTCCACAAACCATACATGGATCAACCAGTGGTAATTGCATGTGTATTCTTTTCCACAAACCACATATGGATCCATTAGAGTCATTGCATGTGTGTTCCTTTCCACAAACCACATATGGATCCATTAGAGTCATTGCATGTGTGTTATTTCCATAAACCACACATGGATCAACCAATGGCATTGCATGTGTGTTCTTTCCACAAAGCACACATGGATCAACCAGTGTCATTTCATGTGTGTTCTTTCCACAAATCACATATTGACCCACTAGAGTCATTGCTTGTGTGTTCTTATACTAAAACTAGAACGAGAGTCATTGCATGTGTGTTCTTTCCACAAACCAATTATGGATCAACCAGTGGTCATTGCATGTGTGTTGTTTTCACAAACTACATGTGAACCCACTAGAGTCATTGCATGTGTGTTATTATACTAAAACCAGCACTAGAGTCATTGCATGTGTGTTATTTTCCCAAACCACACATCGATCCAACACTGTCATTGCAAGTGTTTTCTTTCCACAAACCACACAT
>CAJUXJ010000409.1:0-10606 GCA_910589775.1 Avena eriantha
ATGCAATGAAATCTAGTGGATCCATGTGGTTTATGCAAATAACACACATCGAATGGCACTGGTGGACTATGTGGTTTATGAAATAACACACATGCAATGGAATCTAGTGGATCCATGTGGTTTATGAAAAGAACACAAATGCAATGACATGGTGGATCCATGTAGTTTATGAAAAGAACACACATTCAATGAACTCTAGTGGATCCATGTGGTTTATGAAAAGAACACCTGCAATGAATCTAGATGTGGTTTACGAAAAGAACAACACATGCAATGGCACTAGTGGATCCATGTGGTTTATGAAAAGAACACATATACAATGACACTAGTGTATCCATGTGGATTGTGAAAATAAACCACATGAAATGACACTAGTGGTGGTTTATAAAAATAAACACACATGCAATGACACTAGTGGATCCATGTGTGTTTTTAAAAGAACACACATGCAATGACTCTAGTTGTGGTTGATGAAAATAACACACATCCAATGACACTGGTGGACTGTGTGGTTTCTGAAAATAACACACATGCAATGAAATATAGTGGATCCATGTGGTTTATGAAAAAACATAAATGCAATGACACTAGTGGATCCATGTAGTTTATGAAAATAACACACATGCAATGACTCTAGATGTGGTTTATGAAAAGAAGACACTTGCAATGACTCTAGATATGTTTATGAAAAGAACACACATCCAATGACACTAGTGAATCCATATGGTTTATGAAAAGAACACACATCCAATGACACTGGTGGATCCATGTGGTTTATGAAAAGAACACACATGCAATGAAATCTAGTGGATCCATGTGGTTTATGAAAATAACACACATCCAATGACTCTAGTAAGTGGTTTATAAAAGAAGAGACATACAATGAACTCTAGTGGATCCATGTGGTTTATGAAAAGAACATACATGCAATGACACTGGTAGGATCCATGTGGTTTATGAAAAGAACACACATGCAATGACTCTAGATGTTGTTTATGAAAACAACACACATGCAAGGACACTCGTGGATCAATTTGGTTTATGAAAAGAACACACAATCAATGACACTAGTGGATCCATGTGGTTTATGAAAATAACACACATGCAATGACTCTAGATGTGGTTTATGAAAATAACACACATGCAATGACTCTAGATGTGGTTTAGAAAAATAACACACATTCAATGACATTGGTGGATCCATGTGGTTTATGAAAAGAAAACACATCTAATGACACTGGTGGATCCATGTGGTTTATGAAAAGAATACACATGCAATGAACTCTAGTGGATCCATGTGGTTTATGAAAAGAACACAAATGCAATGACTCTATTTGTGGTTTACGAAAAGAACACAAATGCAATGAACTCTAGTGGATCCATGTGGTTTATGGCAAGAACACACATGCAATGACTCTAGTGGATCCATGTGGTTTATGAAAAGAACACACATGCAATGACACTAGTGGATCCATGTGGTTTATGAAAAGAACACATATACAATGACACTAGTGGATCCATGTGGATTATGAAAAGAAACCACATGCAATGACACTAGTGGTGGTTTATAAAAAGAACACACATGCAATGACACTAGTGGATCCATGTGGTTTTTTAAAAGAACACACATGCAATGAATCTTTTTGTGGTTAATGAAAATAACACACATCCAATGACACTGGTGGACTGTGTGGTTTATGAAAATAACACACATGCAATGAACTCTAGTGGATCCATGTGGTTTATGAAAAGAACACACATGCAATGACACTGGTGGATCCATGTGGTTTATGAAAACAAAACACATTCAATGAAATCTAGTGGATCCATGTGGTTTATGAAAAGAACACACATGAAATGACTCTAGATGTTGTTTATGAAAACAACACACATGCAAGGACACTCGTGGATCCATTTGGTTTATGAAAAGAACACACATTCAATGACACTAGTGGATCCATGTGGTTTATGAAAATAACACACATGCAATGACTCTAGATGTGGTTTAGAAAAATAACACACATTCAATGACATTGGTGGGTCCATGTGGTTTATGAAAAGAAAACACATCTAATGACACTGGTGGATCCATGTGGTTTATGAAAACAATACACATGCAATGAACTATAGTGGATCCATGTGGTTTATGAAAAGAACACACATGCAATGAATCTAGATGTGGTTTACGAAAAGAACACACATGCAATGGCACTAGTGGATCCATGTGGTTTATGAGAAGAACACATATACAATGACACTAGTGTAGCCATGCGGATTCTTAAAAGAAACCACATGCAATGACACTAGTGGTGGTTTATAAAAATAACACACATGCAATGACACTAGTGGATCCATGTGTGTTTTTAAAAGAACACACATGCAATGACTCTAGTTGTGGTTGATGAAAATAACACACATCCAATGACACTGGTGGACTGTGTGGTTTCTGAAAATAACACACATGCAATGAAATATAGTGGATCCATGTGGTTTATGAAAAAAACACAAATGCAATGACACTAGTGGATCCATGTAGTTTATGAAAATAACACACATGCAATGACTCTAGATGTGGTTTATGAAAAGAAGACACTTGCAATGATTCTAGATATGGTTTATGAAAAGAACACACATCCAATGACACTAGTGAATCCATATGGTTTATGAAAAGAACACACATCCAATGACACTGGTGGATCCATGTGGTTTATGAAAAGAACACACATGCAATGAAATCTAGTGGATCCATGTGGATTATGAAAATAACATACATCCAATGACTCTAGTAAGGGGTTTATAAAAAGAAGAGACATACAATTTACTCTAGTGGATCCATGTGGTTTATGAAAAGAACATACATGCAATGACACTGGTGGATCCATGTGGTTTATGAAAAGAACACACATGCAATGACTCTAGATGTTGTTTATGAAAAGAACACACATGCAAGGACACTCGTGGATCCATTTGGTTTATGAAAAGAACACACAATCAATGACACTAGTGGATCCATGTGGTTTATGAAAATAACACACATGTAATGACTCTAGATGTGGTTTAGAAAAATAACACACATTCAATGACATTGGTGGATCCATGTGGTTTATGAAAAGAAAACACATCTAATGACACTGGTGGATCCATGTGGTTTATGAAAATAATACACATGCAATGAACTCTAGTGGATCCATGTGGTTTATGAAAAGAACACAAATGCAATGACTCTATTTGTGGTTTACGAAAAGAAAACAAATGCAATGAACTCTAGTGGATCCATGTGGTTTATGGCAAGAACACACATGAAATGACTCTAGTGGATCCATGTGGTTTATGAAAAGAACACACATGCAATGACACTAGTGGATCCATGTGGTTTATGAAAAGAACACATATACAATGACACTAGTGGATCCATGTGGATTATGAAACGAAACCACATGCAATGACACTAGTGGTGGTTTATAAAAAGAACACACATGCAATGACACTAGTGGATCCATGTGGTTTTTTAAAAGAACACACATGCAATGAATCTTTTTGTGGTTAATGAAAATAACACACATCCAATGACACTGGTGGACTGTGTGGTTTATGAAAATAACACACATGCAATGAACTCTAGTGGATCCATGTGGTTTATGAAAAGAACACACATGCAATGACACTGGTGGATCCATGTGGTTTATGAAAACAAAACACATTCAATGAAATCTAGTGGATCCATGTGGTTTATGAAAAGAACACACATTCAATGACACTAGTGGAACCATGTGGTTTATGAAAATAACACACATGCTATGACTCTAGATGTGGTTTAGAAAAATAACACACATTCAATGACATTGGTGGGTCCATGTGGTTTATGAAAAGAAAACACATCTAATGACACTGGTGGATCCATGTGGTTTATGAAAAGAATACACATGCAATGAACTATAGTGGATCCATGTGGTTTATGAAAAGAACACACATGCAATGAATCTAGATGTGGTTTACGAAAAGAACACACATGCAATGGCACTAGTGGATCCATGTGGTTTATGAAAAGAACACATATACAATGACACTAGTGTATCCATGTGGATTGTGAAAAGAAACCACATGCAATGACACTAGTGGTGGTTTATAAAAATAACACACATGCAATGACACTAGTGGATCCATGTGTGTTTTTAAAAGAACACACATGCAATGACTCTAGTTGTGGTTGATGAAAATAACACACATCCAATGACACTGGTGGACTGGGTGGTTTCTGAAAATAACACACATGCAATGAAATATAGTGGATCCATCTGGTTTATGAAAAAAACACAAATGCAATGACACTAGTGGATCCATGTAGTTTATGAAAATAACACACATGCAATGACTCTAGATGTGGTTTATGAAAAGAAGACACTTGCAATGACTCTAGATATGGTTTATGAAAAGAACACACATCCAATGACACTAGTGAATCCATATGGTTTATGAAAAGAACACACATCCAATGACACTGGTGGATCCATGTGGTTTATGAAAAGAACACACATGCAATGAAATCTAGTGGATCCATGTGGTTTATGCAAATAACACACATCGAATGACACTGGTGGACTATGTGGTTTATGAAATAACACACATGCAATGGAATCTAGTGGATCCATGTGGTTTATGAAAAGAACACAAATGCAATGACACTGGTGGATCCATGTAGTTTATGAAAAGAACACACATTCAATGAACTCTAGTGGATCCATGTGGTTTATGAAAAGAACACACATGCAATGAATCTAGATGTGGTTTACGAAAAGAACACACATGCAATGGCACTAGTGGATCCATGTGGTTTATGAAAAGAACACATATACAATGACACTAGTGTATCCATGTGGATTGTGAAAAGAAACCACATGAAATGACACTAGTGGTGGTTTATAAAAATAACACACATGCAATGACACTAGTGGATCCATGTGTGTTTTTAAAAGAACACACATGCAATGACTCTAGTTGTGGTTGATGAAAATAACACACATCCAATGACACTGGTGGACTGTGTGGTTTCTGAAAATAACACACATGCAATGAAATATAGTGGATCCATGTGGTTTATGAAAAAAACACAAATGCAATGACACTAGTGGATCCATGTAGTTTATGAAAATAACACACATGCAATGACTCTAGATGTGGTTTATGAAAAGAAGACACTTGCAATGACTCTAGATATGGTTTATGAAAAGAACACACATCCAATGACACTAGTGAATCCATATGGTTTATGAAAAGAACACACATCCAATGACACTGGTGGATCCATGTGGTTTATGAAAAGAACACACATGCAATGAAATCTAGTGGATCCATGTGGTTTATGCAAATAACACACATCGAATGGCACTGGTGGACTATGTGGTTTATGAAATAACACACATGCAATGGAATCTAGTGGATCCATGTGGTTTATGAAAAGAACACAAATGCAATGACACTGGTGGATCCATGTAGTTTATGAAAAGAACACACATTCAATGAACTCTAGTGGATCCATGTGGTTTATGAAAAGAACACACATGCAATGAATCTAGATGTGGTTTACGAAAAGAACACACATGCAATGGCACTAGTGGATCCATGTGGTTTATGAAAAGAACACATATACAATGACACTAGTGTATCCATGTGGATTGTGAAAATAAACCACATGAAATGACACTAGTGGTGGTTTATAAAAATAACACACATGCAATGACACTAGTGGATCCATGTGTGTTTTTAAAAGAACACACATGCAATGACTCTAGTTGTGGTTGATGAAAATAACACACATCCAATGACACTGGTGGACTGTGTGGTTTCTGAAAATAACACACATGCAATGAAATATAGTGGATCCATGTGGTTTATGAAAAAAACATAAATGCAATGACACTAGTGGATCCATGTAGTTTATGAAAATAACACACATGCAATGACTCTAGATGTGGTTTATGAAAAGAAGACACTTGCAATGACTCTAGATATGGTTTATGAAAAGAACACACATCCAATGACACTAGTGAATCCATATGGTTTATGAAAAGAACACACATCCAATGACACTGGTGGATCCATGTGGTTTATGAAAAGAACACACATGCAATGAAATCTAGTGGATCCATGTGGTTTCTGAAAATAACACACATCCAATGACTCTAGTAAGTGGTTTATAAAAAGAAGAGACATACAATGAACTCTAGTGGATCCATGTGGTTTATGAAAAGAACATACATGCAATGACACTGGTGGATCCATGTGGTTTATGAAAAGAACACACATGCAATGACTCTAGATGTTGTTTATGAAAACAACACACATGCAAGGACACTCGTGGATCAATTTGGTTTATGAAAAGAACACACAATCAATGACACTAGTGGATCCATGTGGTTTATGAAAATAACACACATGCAATGACTCTAGATGTGGTTTATGAAAATAACACACATGCAATGACTCTAGATGTGGTTTAGAAAAATAACACACATTCAATGACATTGGTGGATCCATGTGGTTTATGAAAAGAAAACACATCTAATGACACTGGTGGATCCATGTGGTTTATGAAAAGAATACACATGCAATGAACTCTAGTGGATCCATGTGGTTTATGAAAAGAACACAAATGCAATGACTCTATTTGTGGTTTACGAAAAGAACACAAATGCAATGAACTCTAGTGCATCCATGTGGTTTATGGCAAGAACACACATGCAATGACTCTAGTGGATCCATGTGGTTTATGAAAAGAACACACATGCAATGACACTAGTGGATCCATGTGGTTTATGAAAAGAACACATATACAATGACACTAGTGGATCCATGTGGATTATGAAAAGAAACCACATGCAATGACACTAGTGGTGGTTTATAAAAAGAACACACATGCAATGACACTAGTGGATGCATGTGGTTTTTTAAAAGAACACACATGCAATGAATCTTTTTGTGGTTTATGAAAATAACACACATCCAATGTCACTGGTGGACTGTGTGGTTTATGAAAATAACACACATGCAATGAACTCTAGTGGATCCATGTGGTTTATGAAAAGAACACACATGCAATGACACTGGTGGTTCCATGTGGTTTATGAAAACAACACACATTCAATGAAATCTAGTGGATCCATGTGGTTTATGAAAAGAACACACATGCAATGACTCTAGATGTTGTTTATGAAAACAACACACATGCAAGGACACTCGTGGATCCATTTGGTTTATGAAAAGAACACACATTCAATGACACTAGTGGATCCATGTGGTTTATGAAAATAACACACATGCAATGACTCTAGATGTGGTTTAGAAAAATAACACACATTCAATGACATTGGTGGGTCCATGTGGTTTATGAAAAGAAAACACATCTAATGACACTGGTGGATCCATGTGGTTTATGAAAACAATACACATGCAATGAACTATAGTGGATCCATGTGGTTTATGAAAAGAACACACATGCAATGAATCTAGATGTGGTTTACGAAAAGAACACACATGCAATGGCACTAGTGGATCCATGTGGTTTATGAAAAGAACACATATACAATGGACACTAGTGTAGCCATGCGGATTCTTAAAAGATACCACATGCAATGACACTAGTGGTGGTTTATAAAAATAACACACATGCAATGACACTAGTGGATCCATGTGTGTTTTTAAAAGAACACACATGCAATGACTCTAGTTGTGGTTGATGAAAATAACACACATCCAATGACCTTGGTGGACTGTGTGGTTTCTGGAAATAACACACATGCGATGAAATATAGTGGATCCATGTGGTTTATGAAAAAAACACAAATGCAATGACACTAGTGGATCCATGTAGTTTATGAAAATAACACACATGCAATGACTCTAGATGTGGTTTATGAAAAGAAGACACTTGCAATGACTCTAGATATGGTTTATGAAAAGAACACACATCAAATGACACTAGTGAATCCATATTGTTTATGAAAAGAACACACATCCAATGACACTGGTGGATCCATGTGGTTTATGAAAATAACACACATGCAATGAACTCTAGTGGAGCCATGTGGTTTATGAAAAGCACACAAATGCAATGAATCTAGTTGTGGTTTATGAAAAGAACACAAATGCAATGAACTCTAGTGGATCCATGTGGTTTATGCAAATAACACACATCGAATGACACTGGTGGACTATGTGGTTTATGAAAATAACACACATGCAATGGAATCTAGTGGATCCATGTGGTTTATGAAAAGAACACAAATGCAATGACACTAGTGGATCCATGTAGTTTATGAAAAGAACACTCATTCAATGAACTATAGTGGATCCATGTGGTTTATGAAAAGAACACACATGCAATGAATCTAGATGTGGTTTACGAAAAGAACACACATGGAATGGCACTAGTGGATCCATGTGGTTTATGAAAAGAACACATATACAATGACACTAGTGTATCCATGTGGATTGTGAAAAGAAACCACATGCAATGACACTAGTGGTGGTTTATAAAAATAACACACATGCAATGACACTAGTGGATCCATGTGTGTTTTTACACACATGCAATGACTCTAGTTGTGGTTGATGAAAATAACACACATCCAATGACACTGGTGGACTGTGTGGTTTCTGGAAATAACACACATGCAATGAAATATAGTGGATCCATGTGGTTTATGAAAAAAACATAAATGCAATGACACTAGTGGATCCATGTAGTTTATGAAAATAACACACATGCAATGACTCTAGATGTGGTTTATGAAAAGAAGACACTTGCAATGACTCTAGATATGATTTATGAAAAGAACACACATCCAATGACACTAGTGAATCCATATGGTTTATGAAAAGAACACACATCCAATGACACTGGTGGATCCACGTGGTTTATGAAAAGAACACACATGCAATGAAATCTAGTGGATCCATGTGGTTTATGAAAATAACACACATCCAATGACTCTAGTAAGTGGTTTATAAAAAGAAGAGACATACAATGAACTCTAGTGGATCCATGTGGTTTATGAAAAGAACATACATGCAATGACACTGGTGGATCCATGTGCTTTATGAAAAGAACACACATGCAATGACTCTAGATGTTGTTTATGAAAACAACACACATGCAAGGACCCTCGTGGATCAATTTGGTTTATGAAAAGAACACACAATCAATGACACTAGTGGATCCATGTGGTTTATGAAAATAACACACATGCAATGACTCTAGATGTGGTTTAGAAAAATAACACACATTCAATGACATTGGTGGATCCATGTGGTTTATGAAAAGAAAACACATCTAATGATACTGGTGGATCCATGTGGTTTATGAAAAGAATACACATGCAATGAACTCTAGTGGATCCATGTGGTTTATGAAAAGAACACAAATGCAATGACTCTATTTGTGGTTTACGAAAAGAACACGAATGCAATGAACTCTAGTGGATCCATGTGGTTTATGGCAAGAACACACATGCAATGACTCTAGTGGATCCATGTGGTTTATGAAAAGAACACAAATGCAATGACTCTATTTGTGGTTTACGAAAAGAACACGAATGCAATGAACTCTAGTGGATCCATGTGGTTTATGGCAAGAACACACATGCAATGACTCTAGTGGATCCATGTGGTTTATGAAAGAACACACATGCAATGACACTAGTGGATCCATGTGGTTTATGAAAAGAACACATATACAATGACACTAGTGGATCCATGTGGATTATGAAAAGAAACCACATGCAATGACACTAGTGGTGGTTTATAAAAAGAACACACATGCAATGACACTAGTGGATCCATGTGGTTTTTTTAAAAGAACACACATGCAATGAATCTTTTTGTGGTTATGAAAATAACACACATCCAATGACACTGGTGGACTGTGTGGTTTATGAAAATAACACACATGCAATGAACTCTAGTGGATCCATGTGGTTTATGAAAGAACACACATGCAATGACACTGGTGGTTCCATGTGGTTTATGAAACAACACACATTCAATGAAATCTAGTGGATCCATGTGGTTTATGAAAAGAACACACATGCAATGACTCTAGATGTTGTTTATGAAACAACACACATGCAAGGACACTCGTGGATCCATTTGGTTTATGAAAAGAACACACATTCAATGACACTAGTGGATCCATGTGGTTTATGAAAATAACACACATGCAATGACTCTAGATGTGGTTTAGAAAAATAACACACATTCAATGACATTGGTGGGTCCATGTGGTTTATGAAAAGAAAACACATCTAATGACACTGGTGGATCCATGTGGTTTATGAAAACAATACACATGCAATGAACTATAGTGGATCCATGTGGTTTATGAAAAGAACACACATGCAATGAATCTAGATGTGGTTTACGAAAAGAACACACATGCAATGGCACTAGTGGATCCATGTGGTTTATGAAAAGAACACATATACAATGACACTAGTGTAGCCATGCGGATTCTTAAAGAAACCACATGCAATGACACTAGTGGTGGTTTATAAAAATAACACACATGCAATGACACTAGTGGATCCATGTGTGTTTTTTAAAAGAACACACA
>CAJUXJ010000410.1:0-34292 GCA_910589775.1 Avena eriantha
AGATCCACCACAGTTCATTTCATGTGTGTTCTTTTCACAAACCACATATGGATGCACCTGTGTCATTGCATGTGTGCTCTTTTCACAAACCACATATGGATCCACAAGAGTCATTGTGTTGCATGTTCTTTTCACAACCACAGTAAGAGTCATTGCATGTCTGTTCTTTTCACAAACCACATAAGGATCCCCTAGACTCATTGTACGTGTGTACTCTTCATTAACCACAACTAGAGTCATTTCATGTGTGTTCTTTTCACAAACCAGATATGGATCCACTAGTGTCATTGCATGTGTGTTCTTTTCACAAACCACATATGGATCCACCAGTGTCATGGCATGTGTGTTCTTTCATGAACCACAACTAGAGTCAGTGAATGTCTGTTCTTTCACAAACCACACATGGATCCACCAGAGTCATTGTATTGCCTGTTCATTTCACAAACCACAGTTAGAGTCATTGCATGTCTGTTATTTTCACAAACCACATAAGGATCCACTAGAGTCATTGCATGTATGTTCTTTTTACAAACCACATATAGATCCACCACAGTTCATTTCATGTGTGTTCTTTTCACAAACCACATATGGATCCACTAGTGTCATTGCATGTGTGCTCTTTTCACAAACCACATATGGATCCACCAGAGTCATTGCATGTGTGTTCTTTTCACAAACCACATATGGATCCACCAGTGTCATTGCATTTGTGTTGTTTTCACAAACCACATATGGATCTACCAGTGTCATTGCATGTGTGTTCTTTTCATGAACCACAACTAGAGTCAGTGAATGTCTGTTCTTCACAAACCACAAATGGATGCACCAGAATCATTGTATTGCCTGTTCTTTTCACAAACGACAGTTAGAGTCATTGCATGTCTGTTCTTTTCACAAACCACAAAAGGATCCACTAGAGTCATTAGATGTGTGTTCTTTTCACAAACCACATATTGATCCACCGGTGTCATTGCATGTGTGTTCTTTTCATTAACCACAACTAGAGTCATTTCTTGTGTGTTCTTTTCACAAAGCACATATGGATCCACCAATGTCATTGCATGTGTGTTCTTTTCACAAACCACATATGGATACACCACTGTCATTGCATGTGTGTAAGTTTCACAAACCACATATGCAACCACCATTGTAATTGCATGTGTGTTCGTTTCATGAACCACAACTAGAGTCAGTGAATGTCTGTTCTTTCACAAACCACACATGGATCCACCAGAGTCACTCTATTTCCTATTCTTTTCACAAACCACAGTTAGAGTCATTGCATGTCTGTTATTTTCACAAACCACATAAGGATCCAATAGAGTCATTGGACGTGTCTTCTTTTCACAAACCACATATGGATCCACCAGTGTCATTGCATGTGTGTTCTTTTCATTAACCACACCTAGAGTCATTTCATGTGTGTACTTTCACAAACCACATATGGATCCACAAGTGTCATTACATGTGTGTTCTTTTCACAAACCACATATGGATCCACCAGTGTCATTGCATGTGTGTTCTTTTCATGAACCACAACTAGAGTCACTGAATGTCTGTTCTTTCACAAACCAGACATGGATCCACCAGAGTCATTGTATTGCCTGTTCTTTTCACAAACCACAGCTAGAGTCATAGCATGTCCGTTATTTTCCCAAACCACATTAGGATCAACTAGAGTCATTGCATGTGTCATTGGATGTGTGTTCTTTCCACAAACTAGAGTCATTGGATGTGTGTTCTTTCCACAAACCACATATTGATCCACCAGTGTCATTGCATGTGTGTTCTTTTCATTAATCACAACTAGAATCATTTCATGTGTGTTCTTTTCACAAATCACATATGGATCCACCAGTTTCATTGCAAGTGTGTTCTTTTCACAAACCACATATGGGTCCACCATTGTCATTGCATGTGTGTTATTTTCATAAACCACATATGGATCCACCAGTGTCATTGCATGTGTGTTCTTTTCATGAACCACAACTAGAGTCAGTGAATGTCTATTCTTTCACAAACCACACATGGATCCACCAGAGTCAATGTATTTCCTATTCTTTTCACAAACCACAGTTAGACTCATTGCATGTCTGTTATTTTCACAAACCACATAAGGATCCAATAGAGTCATTGGATGTGTCTTCTTTTCACAAACCACATATGGATCCACCAGTGTCATTGCATGTGTGTTCTTTTCATTAACCACACCTAGAGTCATTTCATGTGTGTTCTTTTCACAAACCACATATGGATCCACCAGTGTTATTGCATGTGTGTTCTTTTCATTAACCACACCTAGAGTCATTTCATGTGTGTTCTTTTCACAAACCACATATGGATCCACCAGTGTCATTGCATGTGTGTTCTTTTCACAAACCATCCACCAGTGTCATTGCATGTGTGTTCTTTTCATGAACCATAACTTGAGTCAGTGAATGTCTGTTCTTTCACAAACCACACATGGATCCACCAGAGTCATTGTATTGCCTATTCTTTTCACAAACCACAGTTAGATTCATTGCATGTCTGTTATTTTCACAAACCACATAAGGATCCACCAGAGTCATTGCATGTATGTTCTTTTTACAAACCACATATAGATCCACCACAGTTCATTTCATGTGTGTTCTTTTCACAAACCACATATGGATCCACTAGTGTCATTGCATGTGTTCTCTTTTCACAAACCACATATGGATCCACCAGAGACATTGCATGTGTGTTCTTTTAACAAACCACATATGGATCCACCAGTGTCATTGCATGTGTGTTCTTTTCACAAACCACATATGGATCCACCAGTGTCATTGCATTTGTGTTCTTTTCACAAACCACATATGGATCCACCAGTGTCATTGCATGTGTGTTCTTTTAACAAACCACATATGGATCCACCAGTGTCATTGCATGTGTGTTCTTTTCATGAACCACAACTAGAGTCAATGAATGTCTGTTCTTTCACAAACCACACATGGATCCACCAGAGTCATTGTATTGCCTGTTCTTTTCACAAACCACAGTTAGAGTCATTGCATGTCTCTTATTTTCGCAAACCACATAAGGATCCACTAGAGTCATTGCATGTATGTTTTTTGTACAAACCACATATAGATCCACCACAGTTCATTTCATGTGTGTTCTTTTCACGAACCACATATGGATCCACCAGTGTCATTGCATGTGTGTTCTTTTCACAAACCACATATGGATCCACCAGTGTCATTGCATGTGTGTTCTTTTCACAAACCACATATGGATCCACCAGTGACATTGCATTTGTGTTCTTTTCACAAACCACATATGGATCCACTAGTGTCATTGCACGTGTGTTCTTTTAACAAACGACATATGGATCCACCAGTGTCATTGCATGTGTGTTCTTTTCATGAACCACAACTAGAGTCAGTGAATTTCTGTTCTTTCACAAACCACAAATGGATCCACTAGAGTCATTGTATTGCCTTTTCTATTCACAAACGACAGTTGGAGTCATTGCATGTCTGTTCTTTTCACAAACCACATAAGGATCCACTAGAGTCATTGGATGTGTGTTATTTTCACAAACCACATATGGATCCACCAGTGTCATTGCATGTGTGTTCTTTTCATGAACCACAACTAGAGTCAGCGAATGTCTGTTCTTTCACAAACCACACATGGATCCACTAGAGTCATTGTATTGCCTGTTCTTTTCACAAACCACAGTTATAGTCATTGCATGTCTGTTATTTTCCCAAACCACATAAGGATCAACTAGAGTCATTGCATGTATGTTCTTTTTACAAACCACATATAGATCCACCATAGTTCATTTCATGTGTGTTCTTTTCACAAACCACATATGGATCCACCAGTGTCATTGCATGTGTGTTCTTTTCACAAACCACATATGGATCCACCAGAGTCATTGAATGTGTGTTCTTTTCACAAACCACAGATGGATCCACTAGTGTCATTGCATTTGTGTTCTTTTCACAAACCACATATGGATCAACCAGTGTCATTGCATGTATGTTCTTTTAACAAACCACATATGGATCCACCAGTGTCATTGCATGTGTGTTCTTTTCATGAACCACAACTAGAGTCAGTGAATGTCTGTTCTTTCACAAACCACAAATGGATCCACCAGAGTCATTGTATTGCCTGTTCTTTTCACAAAGGACAGTTAGATTTATTGCACGTATGTTCTTTTCACAAACCACATAAGGATCCACTAGATTCATTGGTTGTGTGTTCTTTTCACAAACCACATATTGATCCAGCAGTGTCATTGCATGTGTGTTCTTTTCATTAACCACAACTAGAGTCATTTCATGTGTGTTCTTTTCACAAATCACATATGGATCCACCAATGTCATTGCATGTGTGTTCTTTTCACAAACCACATATGGATCCACCATTGTCATTGCATGTGTGTTATTTTCATGAACCACAACTAGAGCCAGTGAATGTCTTTTCTTTCACAAACCAGACATGGATCCACGTGAGTCATTGTATTGCCTGTTCATTTCACAAACCACAGTTAGAGTCATTGCATGTCTGTTCTTTTCACAAACAACATAAGGATCCACTAGAGTCATTGGATGTGTGTTATTTTCACAAACCACATATTGATCCACCAGTGTTATTGCATGTGTGTTCTTTTCATACTCCTTACCTTAACACCAGTTGACTAAAGCTACTTCCCAAAACAGTCTTGGCTTAATTTCCATTTTTCTCAATGTTTTGGCATTTCAAAGCATGAGCCAAGATGCTTATGTAACCAAAACTATTTTTGTAACTTCTATTGACAAAAATATGGAGAGCTATATAACATAATCTCCTTATGTTTTCAAGACAGAACCTTCAACTATTCTTATCTCTAGGTTTCCCAAAAACTGTCTTTAAGGATTTGAATTCTACTCTTGGTAGAGATACCAAGGACCTTACCTTGTTCAAACTCCAACCTATTGCAAAATACCCACCCTTACCTCAAGCTAAGCTTGGTGGTAACCCAAGTAGTAGTTGATTTGTTTGTAAGATGAGTTGCCTTGATCTGCTGCCTGATGAATTGTCTTGATCTGCTGTTTGACTGGATTGCTTATAATTAGTATGAGCTACTCTAGGAGCTCATCCACTAAGATAAAGTTACTTGAAATCACCACACCCTAAGCAAGATTACCATCTAGATCTAACCTCTATCCCCCATGTGATCATCTGAAACCCCTTACCCAGATCAATTCTGTAGTGATCTATTCTAGAAGCTTCCAAGTCAATGAAGACCAATATCAAGCATGCATCCCTTATACTCAATCTACACTTCAGCATCGTCCACTTGATCATGCTTGGGTACCTTGGACCCCATCAAAAACATCCCATCTCATATTCTAGTCAAAAACCCTAAACCTGCCAAATTTGGCTAACTCTGGAATCTGTTTCAACATCACCTTTTTGGATGTCTCCCTTTCTCAACCCTTGTGCATTTTAGGAAATTCACCTGAACCATATTGCTAACCATCCTGAGGACTACCAAGGCCCACTTTTGCCCTTGTCTAGATCACCATTCAACCCACTAGTTCTTGATGGTTTTGCAGGCAAGAAAATAACTTTTCCTGCAAATCTAGTCATCATGCCAACTTGGCTAGAAGATCACCCCACCATCCAACCTTCTATGGACCAAGTCTTTGCATGGTTGTGTTATACTCATATAGGTCTATAAAGATCTACTTCACTTGTTCCAATTGAATCATTGAGATGTTTAAACCAACAAGGTTTTGAGGGCTAGTTGATAATCTGCTTTGGCAGGCTTATTTTATTCAAAGTTTGAAGGCTTGCCCTGGTGAGCTCAAAGAGGACCAAGCTCAAACCTCTGTACCATGTTGATCTACAGCACTTGGCACTAGTAGAAAATGGGCCTTTGGTTCGGGCCATTTGTCCCGGCCGTGGCTGGGGCCGGGACTAATGGTCTGAACCAAACGGCCCGAGGAGGCCGAGGAACTGTGTCCCGGTCCGTAAGGAACCATTAGTCCCGGTTTGAGATAGAAACCGAGACAAATGGGTCTGGGCCGGCGCGCGTGCTTCTGGCAGAACCTTTAGTCCCGGTTTGTATCTCAAACCGGGACTAATGGCCTGGCCCTATAAATATGCACCTAGCCCTCCAGTCTCTCATGTTTTTTTCTATGTGAGAGGTGGGTATAAACTTTGTGCTAACTTTTTTTCTTCATATGCACTAGAGGTGTTCGGTGAAATTCCTATTAGAGCGATGCCACTTGAGTTCACACAGGACAAAATATGATATGAGGTGCCAGAGCGACACTTAAGGTTTCTCCTCTTTGTTTTGAAGTGTCCTAAAAGGTTAGCAACTATTTTCTTGTTTTGACCGCGCGGTACTAATTTAAGCATCGTGATTGCGTTTGATATGTATGCATGGTTGTATGATGCAGATGAGCCACCCATGGATGTACGATGACCGACGCTCTGACGCTTACGCTTGTGTGAGGGCTCTCTCTTAGAGATGAGCGCTTATGCTTCTTTGTGTGAGGGCTTTCTTGGCATTAGGCCGAGTTTGACTCTTTTCCGGTACTATTTTCATGTCCGGAGAAACTCTATTACTACCGGTGTTCCTTACATCACCGGTACTATTAGCTTTTCGCTTAGACGCGAGCGTGCGTACCCCAAAATCTTAGCTAGTGACTCGGTCAAACAATGGCCAGCCACATTTTTCTATCATAGGGATATTCCGGCTCCCGACAAAGCTACTGCTTTGCCGACTTTTGTTGACGGAGCTGCCACGGCCCAACCATCTTAGGACGAGGCTGCTCCGGCTCTCTCTAACGATCTGATCCTCGCCAAGAGGCGGATCGAATACTTGATAAAACACAAAGGACTGAAGGGATTCGAGTTGGTCCAATGTTGGGTCTCATGCCGGATCCAGGCCCTTCAGTACCACGGAGATCGACTGATGCACTCCATCACGTCGTCCAAGGAAGACTCCCTCCACATCAGCCCCAAAGCCTACACCACGCAGGGCTATATAAGCCAGATTAAGTGGCTGATTAGGGAGCGGATCGAGAGGAGGATCCCAGAGGTTTCTCTGGATATCACTAGTAGAAAATGGGCCTTTGGTTCGGGCCACTAGTCCCGGCCGTGGCTGGGGCCGGGGTAATGGTCCGAACCAGACGGCCCGAGGAGGCCGAGGCACTTTGTCCCGGTCCGTAAGGAACCATTAGTCCCGGTTTGAGATAGAAACCGAGACAAATGGGTCTGGGCCGGCGCGCGTGCTTCTGGCAGAACCTTTAGTCCCGGTTTGTATCTCAAACCGGGACTAATGGCCTGGCCCTATAAATATGCACCCAGCCCTCCACTCTCTCATGTTTTTTTCTATGTGAGAGGTGGGTATAAACTTTGTGCTAACTTTTTTTCTTCATATACACTAGAGGTGTTCGGTGAAATGCCTATTAGAGCGATGCCACTTGAGTTCACACAGGACAAAATATGATATGAGGTGCCAGAGCGACACTTAAGGTTTCTCCTCTTTGTTTTGAAGTGTCCTAAAAGGTTAGCAACTATTTTCTTGTTTTGACCGCGCGGTACTAATTTAAGCATCGTGATTGCGTTTGATATGTATGCATGGTTGTATGATGCAGATGAGCCACCCATGGATGTACGATGACCGACGCCCTGACGCTAACAGAGAAGGCGTGCGTTCTTTTCGCCTTGTGGCTGAGGCGAACAAGCGGCGGGACGGTTTTATGTGTTGTCCATGTGTTGAATGTCGGAATGAGCAGGCTCACACTTCCTCAAGAGTCATTCAGAGCCACCTGCTTCGGTCCGGCGGCTATAATGTTTGGACCAAGCACGGAGAAAGAGGGGTTATGATGGAAGACGGCGATGAGGAAGAGAGCGATGATGACAACTACCGATCTATGTTCCCTGAATACGATGATACCGCAACTGAAGATAATGAAAAAGAAGGGGGTGAAGAACGGGAACCAGATGAGCCCGTTGATGATTTTGGTCGGGTCATTAGTGATGCAAGGCGAGACTGCGACACAGAAAAGGAGAGGTTGCAGTTCGAGCAGATGTTACAGGACCACAACACATTGCTGTATCCAACTTGTGAAGATGGCCAGAAGAAGCTGGGTAGCACACTGGAATTGTTGAAGTGGAAGGCAGAGACTGGTATGACTGACTCGGGATTTGAAAAGTTGCTAGTAATAATGAAGAAGCTGCTTCCAAGAAATAACCAATTGCCCTCTAGTACGTACGAAGCAAAGAAACTTGTCTGCCCTCCAGGATTAGACGTGCAGAAGATACATGCATGCCCTAATGACTGCATCCTCTACCACGGTGAGAAGTACAAGAATATGGATAAATGCCCGGTATGCACTGCATTGTGGTATAAGATCAGAAAAGATGACCCTGGTGATGTTGAGGGCGAGCAACCCAGGAAGAGGGTTCCTGCCAAGGTGATGTGGTCTGCTCCTATAATACCACGGTTGAAACGTTTGTTCAGAAATAAAGAGCATGCCAAGTTGTTGCGATGGCACATGGAAGACCGTAAGAAAGACGGGATGTTGAGGCACCCTGCTGATGGTCGGCAGTGAAGAAAAATCGAGAGAGACTTCCCGGACTTTGCTGGTGACGCAAGGAACTTATGGTCCGGTCTAATTACCGATGGCATGAATCCTTTTGGGGAGCAGAACTGCAGTCACAGCACCTAGCCCATGACTCTATGTATCTACAACCTTCCTCCTTAGTTGTGCATGTAGCGGAAGTTCATTATGATGCCAGTGCTCATCCAAGGCCCGAAGCAACCCGGCAACGACATTGATGTGTACCTAAGGCCATTAGTTGATCAACTTCTACAGTTGCAGGCCAAACCAGGTGTACGTGTGTGGGATGAGCACAAACAGCAGGAATTTGACCTACAAGTGTTGCTGTTCGTAACCATCAATGATTGGCCTGCTCTTAGTAACATTTCAGGACAGACGAACAACGGATACAATGCATGCACGCACTGTTTAGATGAGACTGAAAGTATATATCTGGATAAATGTAGAAAGAATGTGTACCCGTACAATCGTCGTTTTCTTCCGCCCAGTCATCCCTTAAAGAAGAAGGCAAGCATTTCAATGGCATGGCAGAAACCCGGACGAAGCCTGTCCCCCGTAGTGGTGCTGATGTATTTGGTATGGTCAAGGATTTGGATGTAATCTTTGGAAAGGGTCCTGGAGGACAACCTGTTCCGAAAGACCCCATTACCGGACACGCACCCATGTGGAAGAAGAAATCTATATTTTGGGAGCTACCCTATTGGAAAGTGCATGAGGGCCGCTCTGCAATCGACGCGATGCACCCAACGAAGAATCTTTGCGTGAATATTCTAGGCTTCCTGGGCTTGTATGGGAAGTCAAAAGATACCCCGGTAGCACGGGAGGACCAGGAACATCATAAAGGACGAGACGGCAAGCATCCAGGGCAGTTTCAAGGGCTTGCCAGCTACGCTCTTACCAAAGAAGAGAAGGAAATCTTTTTTGAAGTCCTTTTCAGTATCAAGGTCCCGTCTGGCTTCTCGTCGAATATAAAGGGAATAGTAAATATGAAAGAGAAAAAATTTCAAAACCAAAAGTCTCATGACTGCCATGTGCTTATGACGCAATTGCTTCCGGTTGCATTGAGGGGAATTCTACCAAAAAATGTTCGACTAGCCATTGTGAAGGTATGTGCATTCCTCAATGCAATTTCTCAGAAGGTAATCGATCGAGAAAGTTTATCAGGATTACAGATTGATGTGGTCCAATGTCTGGTCAGCTTCGAGTTGTTGTTCCCGCCATCCTTCTTCAATATTATAACGCACCTCCTAGTTCACCTAGTCGAAGAGATTAGAATTCTCGGTCCTGTGTTTCTATACAATATGTTCCCCTTCGAGAGGTTCATGGGAGTCTTAAAGAAATATGTCCATAACCGAGCTAGGCCAAAAGGAAGCATCTCCAAGGGCTATGGAACATAGGAGGTCATTGAGTTTTGTGTTGACTTTCTTCCTGACCTTAAGCCGATTGGTGTTCCTGAATCTCGGTATGAGGGGAGGATGACTGGAAAAGGCACACTAGGAAGGAAATCAATAGTATGTAGGGACGGGCATTCTTTCACTCATGCACACTACACAGTTCTACACAATTCCACCGTGGTGGCTCCGTATATCGAGAAACACAAGAATATTCTACGCTCCGAAAACCCGGGAAAGCCTGAAACCTTGATTAAAGGGGAACACGAGAAGTATTTTGGCAATTGGTTGCAGACACATCTCATGAATAACACCACTGTTGGAGATGAGTTGTACTCGTTGGCCAGGTTACCATCTTCGACTATATGTACTTTCCAAGGGTACGAGATAAATGGGAATACATTTTACATGATCGCCCAAGATAAAAAGAGCACCAACCAAAATAGTGGTGTCCGCTTTGATGCAACAGATGACAATGGGCAGATTGACACATATTATGGGTACATAGAGGAGATATGGGAACTTAACTATGGACCTACTTTTAAGGTCCCTTTGTTTTGGTGCAAATGGGTCAAGCTGACAGGAGGCGGGGTGCATGTAGACGAAAAGTACAGCATGACAACAGTGGATCTCAACAATCTTGCGTACATGGATGAACCATTCGTCCTAGCCAACGATGTGGCTCAGGTTTTCTATGTGAAGGACATGTCTACCAAACCGAGAAAAAGGAAAGATAAGCAAAAGAGTATAGAATACGATGAGCCAAAGCGCCACATAGTTCTTTCAGGAAAAAGAAACATCGTGGGAGTGGATGATAAGACAGACATGTTAGAAGATTACAATAAGTTTCATGAAATTCCGCCCTTCAAAGTGAAAACTGACCCAAGCATCCTATTAAATGATGAAGATTCTCCATGGCTACGGTGGAGAAGAAAACCACAACACTAGATGTTGGTGATGTGTAATAATGTATTAAACCTTTTATTTGAGACATAAATCTATGTAATTAAACCTTTTATTTGAGACATAAATCTATGTAATGTATTAAACCTTTTATTTGAGACAGAGGTGGGAACCGGTGGAAAGCGCGGGAACGCAGTGGCGCGGGAAACTTTCATCCCGGGTAGGGGCTCAAACCGGGACAAAAGATGGGGGGCCTTATCTGGGGGAGGCTTATCTGGGAGAGCCTTATCTGGGAGGGCCTTATCTGGGGGGTGGCTAACCTTTAGTACCGGCTGGTGGGTGCAACCGGGACTAAAGGTGGTTTTTGTGTCATCTAACAAAACTGTCGGTGGGATAAGGACACGTGGGTAACCTTTAGTACCGGGTGGGGGCTCAAACCGGGAATAAAGCTATCGGTAGGATAAGGACGCGTGGGTGGACGCATTGCTCGATGAGATAAAGCATGTAGCGCATGACGCCCTGTCGGAGGAAGAAAACAAAGTAGAAGCGGCGTCGTGCCTATAAAAGGAGCATCGATACGCCATGGCAAGCAACTCAACAAGCCAACATGGATGGAGAGTTTCATCCCCATGGATGGAGGAAAGGATTGGGAAATCTCCCGTGGCGGAACTTCTCGAAGATGCCCTTGGTGCACACGCCCTATGGCATCTTCGGAAGTTCTGCCTCGGAAAATATTTTCCTGCTAGCCCGTGAAAGACTCCATCTCCGCCTCCCTGGGGTTAGAGGTATGGTGGAAGCCATGAGATAGAGTGGAGAGAGGCGGCAGATATGAGTGTAGATGTGCTATGGCAACGACCAAGCCAACATGGATGGAGAGTTTCATCCCCATGGATGGAGGAAAGGGTTGGGAAATCTCCCGTGGCAGAATTTCTCGAAGATGCCCTTGGTGCACACACCATATGGCATCTTCGGAAGTTTCGCCTCGGAAAATATTTTCCTGCTAGCCCGTGAAAAACTCCATCTCCGCCTCCCTGGGGTTAGAGGTATGGTGGAAGCCATGGGATAGAGTGGAGAGAGGCGGCAGATGTGAGTCTAGATGTTCTATGGCAACGACCAAGCCTAAACCCTAAAGGGGCTACCCACGTACGGAGAAAGCTACAGGGGTAGACGATCTGAGGCCCTCGGTCTAGGGTTTCGCTGGAGGAAGACCACCGGAGCGTCGGAATCACATAAAAATGGCAAAATGGTTAATAGTTTGACTAGTTAGAATAATTATTTTATAAAACAGAAAATGGATTTGAATCTCTGATTCAAATTCAAGCACTTTTTATGTTAAAAATATGCAAAATATAATATTTAATGTATTTTTAAATTGAAAATGGCAAAATGGTTATTAGTTTCACTAGTTAGAATAATTATTTTATAAAATAGAAAATATATTTGGATTAGTTATTCAAATTGAAGAACTTTTCATGTTGAAATTTTTCTCAAATTCATAAGTATGCAAAAACTGTAAAATTCAAATGTTTAAATAATATGCTAATTGAATTTTTTAATAATATTCATATATAGTAGTTTATTTAATAACATAGTATGCAATAAGGCAGGAAAGAGAGGTTGTAGTCAATTTTTTTAAAAAGGGGCCTTTAGTCCCGGGTTGTGGCATGGCCTGGGACTAAAGGGTGCTGTTGGCGCGCACCCCGTGGGCAGTGCCGAAAAGCCTTTAGTCCCGGGGCGAGCCACAACCTGGGACTAAAGGTTCATCCATTTATTACGCACCGCTTCGCTCCCCTAATCTCCATCTCCACACTCTGCAGACGCGTGCGAGCGCGACGACGACGCCGGCAGGCTGCCAAAATTTGGACTGCCTCTCGCCGCCTCTCCAGCCGTCTGCACAGCCACCCCGCCGCGCCGCCGCCTCTCCAGACGCCACGAACGTCTGCCCCCGCTGCGCACCACGCCTCCTTCCTCCCCCCGCCGCAAGCCGCGTCTCCTCCATCGTCCTCGGCCCCGGTGAGCCCCGCCGGAGGTAACTCCCTCCTCCCGTCGCGCGCCGCGTCGCCTCCATCCCCGGCCCCGACGAGCTCGGACGGCGCCCCAGACCGCGTGCTGCCTCTCCAGCGGCTTTGTCCCCACCGGCCCCGGCCAATTTTTTTAATTTAGTATATATATATATGTTTGTGTATAGTAATAGAATATATATAGTATATATTAGTGTAGTATGTTAATTAGTGTATATAGTAGTGTAATATAAAGTGTATTTTTTATTTTTTAGTAGTATATATTAGTGTAGTATGTTAATTAGTGTAGTATATTTTTTTATTTTTTAGTAGTATATAGTAGTGTAATATAAAGTGTATTTTATATTTTTTTAGTAGTATATATTAGTGTAGTATGTTAATTAGTGTAGTATATTTTTTTATGTTTTAGTAGTATATAGTAGTGTAATATAAAGTGTATTTTTTATTTTTTTAGTAGTATATATTAGTGTAGTATATTTTTTTATTTTTTAGTAGTATATAGTAGTGTAATATAAAGTGTATTTTTTTATTTTTTTAGTAGTATATATTAGTGTAGTATGTTAATTAGTTTATTATATAATATGTTAGTGTAGTATATAGTATGGTGGTGCTCGCGGGCCCCCGCACTTAGGGTTAGGGTGGTAGTGCTCGCGGGCCCCGCACTTAGGGTTAGGGTGGTAGTGCTCGCGGGGCCCCGCACTTACTGTTAGGGTGGTAGTGCTCGCGGGCCCCGCAATTAGGGTTAGGGTGGTAGTGCTCGCGGACCCCATACTTAGGGTTAGGGTGGTAGTGCTCGCGGGCCCCGCACTTAGGGTTAGGGTGGTTGTGCTCGCGGGGCCCCGCACTTAGGGTTAGGGTGGTAATCCTCACGGGCAGCCGGACTTAGGGTTAGGGTGGTGGTGCTCGCGGGCCCCCGGACTTAGGGTTAGGGTGGTAGTGCTCGCGGGAAGCCGGACTTAGGGTTAGGGTGTGGTGCTCGTGGGCCCCCGAACTTAGGGTTAATGTGGTAGTGCTCGCGGACCCCCGGACTTAGGGTGGTAGCAAATTGCGTGTTCATATTATTGTTTAGTATTATTTTATGCAGCAATATTGAATGAAAAATGTTATTGTGTGCATTTTGTAGAAAACTATGGATCCAATCCAGAGAGACCTAGCATAGGAAGAACTTCTCGAGGATATGATCAACGACACCCCCACATGTTGATCCACCCGAATCTCCGTCGATTTAGCTGAACCCCTCCGGTGAGGGAGAGGAGGTCGACCGAAATGATCAAGGAGAAGCCGACGGCTCCGGTGGTGGAGAAGCCGACGGCGAGGTATATATATGAAGTCTGGTGATGAGTAGATGCATTAACTGAGTTGTATATATATATAAATTGATGAATGTTTCTTCTCTTAGGCCTCCACATCAAGCAAAAAATATTCCAAACGAGGCCCGGCCAAAAATTTGGACGCATCTACGTGTTATACAATTACGCACGTATCACCACGGGGTGAACCAGTGGAACCCAAAAAGGCTAAAATTGTATTTAAACAACAATGCAGAGTTATGGTTAGGGATCGCATCCCGATCACCGTTCGAGAGTGCAATAAGACCAAAGGGGCGAAAGAGGGTGAGTATGTCGTGCAAAGAGATCTTTGGAATGACCTCATGACACATTTCACCCTGCCAGAATGTGAGGATGATGCCGACACAGCTGCATTGAGGAAGAAAGTCAAGGAGTGGACTCTTACGAAGATGGCCAAACTATTCAAGAACTGGAAGAAAGCATTATGGCAAAAGTATCAGAAGACGAAGAAGACTCCTAAATTTGAAGGCTATCTAACGAAGCAGCAGGCTAACTAGGATGCATTTGTGAAGTACAAGGAGTCACAACCTGCTATGGAAATGTCAGAAAAAAACAAGAAAAATGCCGCGATGAAGAAATATCACCATCACCTGGGCCCAGGGGGCTACGTGGCTGCCATGCCAAAGTGGGACGCTAAAGAGAATGAGCTGCTTGCTAAAGGGATCACTCCTGAACCAATACGCGAAGAATGGGATCTAAGGGCAAGGAATTGGTTCCTTGGGCATGGGAGTGAGTATGACAAAAGTACAGGGGACCTTATTTGCAGTGACGGGATTAGGATACCCCGGGATACATGGAAGAAAGTGGTGAAGGAGATTAAAGCGGGGACAACAAAGTTCCGTCATGATAGAGAGAAAGACTTGCTGACAAAGGTCCTCGTGAATGACGAACGCGGAGGACGTGTACGAGGCCTTGGCCCTAGTTATATGTGGGAGATGGGGTTTCCCAAAGACAGAGATACTTATAGGAGCCGAGAGAGAGCAAAGAGGCGACGTCAGGAGGAGGAGGGAGACAAGTTCACCGAGCTGATAGGAACACTTCGAATGCATCAGCAACAGATTGACGAACTTCGAGGAGCAGCAAGCCTGCAATATCCTGTACTCAATATTACCGCCGTCCATCTCAGCGGAAAAGTAGCGTGGCTGAATCGGAGGTCCCTTCTGACGATGCACGTATGGTAGATGGCGGTCCCGGCTACCCCGTGCATGGAATCAAGGAGCAGGCATCTTGTGAGCTCCATCAGAAAGTGAAGAACCTATCCATCAAGGTGGCGGTCGGATGTGCTTTACCTTGTCCACCTGGCGCACGCTGGCATGGCCGTGAGATTCCAGCTGGCTATGCTAAAGTTGGTGTGGATGAAATCGCAATGGGGTGGGACTCAATGGAGCTTGACATCCCTGGACCTGAAGGTGAGAGGACACTCGGAGAAGTACTGGGTGGTATCATTCTATGGGACAAGAACAACATCAAGCTTCCAGGCTGGACGCCAAAGCCAACACCGCCTCCGAGTGGTCGCATGTCACCTTCACCTCCATCACCTCCAAGAAGCCCACCCCATGACTACGACCACCACAACCCGTGTCCATCTCGATCTCCGCGGCAGCCTCCGATTAGTACTAAACGATGCAGGAGCCCAAAACGACAAATGTCGCCCCTCCCAAGAGTACCTCATAAGAATCTTCCTATCAGACCTTACGATCGTACTGACGAGGAAACCGACATGATCGTAAAGGCCGAACGTGTTACGCAGCTTCAAAAGAAGAAATCCGAGCCCGCCCCGGTATACACCGAGAAGCAAAAAGCTTATGCACTTTCTTTTCTGAACACAAAATCGCAATATGACTTGCACCATAAGCCAGATGCCTATCAACGCACACTTCAGAAGGAAGTGAAGAAGAGAAAATCAAGTAGAAGTGCAAGCGGGACCAAATCATCAAGTCAAAGTGCAACCGGGAAAATAAAGGACGTCCCCCAGCTCGGGGAACAGGCCAAAAAATCGACCCCACCCCTCCAGGTGGTATCCTATGACACTCCCCAGTAAGATATGGAAGAAGCTAAGAAGCTTGCGGCCGCTATGAATGTGACTGCTGAGGAATTGCTAGGTTCCTAGGACGACAAGTTACCCAAGGCTCAGGTAGTCCCTACATATGTCCCAGGGAAGCCTCTGGTCAGCTTTGAGCAGTTCCAACAACTGCCAACACAAATGCGGAGTTTACATAAATGGTACTTGAAATCCGTAAAGGAGGAGAGAATAATGATCGTGGCGAAAGTTCCACATGACTACTACTTCCGAGAAGAAGAGGTCCATGTTGAGTTTCCAGAACTCTTCCAGTTATACACTTTCGACGCCCTCGACAAAAGTCTCATGAGTTGCTATTGTCTGTAAGTTGTTGAATTCATTGTCTATATATAAGTTGTTCATTTTTTTCAGTTGTTCAGTTCATTGCATGTAATTATCCTAATTATATCCTTTTGTACTCTATTATTATGCAGAATGAAGATCATGGAATGTAAAAGAAGGTCAATCTTTGGTGTTGGGTTCATTGACCCAGATAAAATACATTGTCAGACGCTAAAGGAAAAACCCGAGGACACACGGGAAAACCTTCTAAGGTTTCTAACGGAGCAAAATTTCTGTGACCACATACTGTTTCCTTACAATTTCGCGTGAGTGTCTTACTCTATTGTACACATTCTCTTTTGCTTACTCGATGTTATGTGTAATTGATGAGTTACTGATGTATATATAAACGTGTACAGTTTCCACTAGATTCTCATGGACATTCAACTTGATAAGGGAAGAGTTGAAGTCATGGAACCATTAAAGAGACCCCTGGAACAGTTTAGTGACATGCAGGACATGCTTGAGAGGTAATTTTCGCGCTATAGCGGTCTCTTTTGTTGATTTCCTGAGATATCACGTAATAAATAACTCATTCATTTTCTTTACCGGGTAGGGTTTGGAACCAGTTCAAGAGTGCGGTTACGGGTGACTTTACTGAGAAGCTGACGTTTAAGCTGGTCTCGGTAAGTAGTACGCGCATCTCTTTACTTCTAGTTTCAATACAATTATGGTGCTGGATTATTATTTTGATTGAATTCTATTCTCGTAAAGTGCACGAGGCAGCCATAGGGGACGAATCTATGTGGATTCTACGTTTGCGAGTTCATTCGCACGTTTACCAGTGAGCTGAACGATTATAGAGTCGATGTAAGCAATACATTCATAACATTATTTTTATTACCGTCACTTTTTGTTATCATGATTGATATTCATATTGATCTCCTTTTCTTATATAGTTCGAGAAAATGCGGGATCAGCTCCTACCACAACAACGCGTAGTAGCAATTGCTGAAGAACTGGCAGGATTCTTGATGAACGAGATGATAGATGACGCCAGAGAATTTAGTGTGAATAGGCGCCGATGATCCCCGACCGTGTAATTGAATAGACGGGCTCTAGTCCCGATAATTGTGATCTCCATGTGTAACTATCATGTATATATTTGTATGCTTGATATTTAGAGAAGTTATCTTATGTATGCACGAACATGTACGGTATGTGGTAGCGTAGAAAACTATTTTGAAATGAAAAAAAGAATACAAATTAAATTCTCTACCGCGGCAGAGAAAGTGCCTAAAATTCTGCCGCGGCAGAGAACCATTTGTCCCGGTTCGTAATACGAACCGGGACTAATGGGGGGGGGGGCACCCAGCGCCCCCAGAGACAGTCACGTGGATGCCCATTGGTCCCGGCTGGTAAGAGGGTCGGGACTAATGGGTGGGCCTTTAGTCCCGCCCCTCCAGTCCCGGTTACCAGGACCGGGACTAAAGCCCCTTACGGGCCGGGACTAGAGCCGTTTTCCACTAGTGTGGTCTATCCATACCTCTACCCCATGCCCCAAGGGGAGATCTGAACTCCAAGATAAAACCATGTTTTGATGGTATGAAACATCACCCTAGATCTTTAATCTAAGGTATTTCACCAAAATCAACTTGGATTCCCCAATCCCAAGGTTGAAAATGCTTGCTACACCTTGTCTACATAATCTACCTTGATCATCAAGATTTATCAACAAGTATCCATATTTATTATGGACCAAAACTATTTAATTTCCTTTAATAAGCAAAACCTCCAAAACTTCTTCCACAAAGGAAAGTTTGGTTTTTGCCAAAACACTTCCCCAACTTTTGTCTCAATTGAGATCCATATATCACACACCATCCTCCCACCTCAAAAATAATTACTTTTGAGATTCTTTATTATTTCTTTTTGCCTATTTTCTTAAATGGTAGAAATGGAATAATAATTGTTTTAAATACTTTTAAGCCTCAATAAATCTTGGGAAAATTCCCCTAAGTGTGTATTCACATTTGGGATCATCCCACATCAAAAAATCCACTTGTCCAATGTAAATTTATCAAATGATCCTCTAGAAACTACTTCTGCAGTTTTTGAATAAATGGGTTTAAGTGGACTTAAAGTCCTCTAAAAAATCCCAAATAATTCCTAGGGTTATGCCGTGACCTCATCTACCCACTAGTGCAATTTCCCCATCTTGCCCAATACAAAATTTGAGATTTTCTTCATAGTCATCTATTTGATCAAAATCGCCAAGGGGACAAATCCTCAAACTAAAAAAAACCATCAAACCTATATCCTTTGGTCAAACAAGCTTGCACAGCCCCCGTCTTCACCCTCTGGTCGAAATGCCCTGTAGCACCATGTAGCAAACCTCTTCCCCTTGTCTTTAGTGCTTGGAGCTAATTAGAGGGTAAGAGAGTGTGGTAATTGCAGTTGGTAGAAAATGTTGCTGCAGTAGGCCAGCCACCCCTCCTCTACACATAACCAGATACCACCCTTCCCACGCCCCCAGCACCCACCCCTGGTATCACCTCCCTCTTGTTCTCATGGACCTAGTCCACTGTACACCCCTCTCCCTTGGTTTATAAGCCAGCAGGTCACCCCAACACCCCCACACTGGCTCATTCGCCCCTCTTCCTCTCCACTGACCTCCCCATAGTCCCCTCCCTTCCTCCCTTACCCTGTCTTGCTCAAGAGAGAGCAAGAGAGAAGCCTCGGCCTCCTCCATTGCTTCGAGAATAGCTCCTCCACCCCTTTGGTTCCTCCCCTGTAAGTCGCCTAGCCAAGCTCCTATCCTCTCCCTGCACCTGGCCCTGTCCTCTATCTGTTGCAGGAGCGTCGGTAGACGCCACCCGAGCTCTTGGCCGAGCCGAGCACCTCCCGCGAACCTCCAGCCTCCCGAGCACCTTCCTTTCTGCATGCACCGCCCTTGGACGCTACCGGACCCCCCCGCATCCGATCCACCACCTCCCCGCCGCCATGCATGCATCCCTGGACCTCCCCTCTAGCGAGCTCCGGCGAGCACCCAGGCAGCTCTCGCGTGGCAGAGGCAGGCGACGTCCTTCCCACTATGATTCCCCTCTACTGGTTCGTCGTCGAAGACCACCTCATCTCCGCCATTCACCATCGCCGCCCGACGCCCCGGTGAGCTCCCTGAACCCCGCCGGCGCCGCCCCTAGATCCCTCCCCGTTGGGTCCAGGCTGAGGAAGGAGAAGAGTGTGGGCCGTTGATCTCCTCCGAATCGGACGGCCCACAACTCTCCATACCTCTTTACTCCCTACCACCGCTGACACCTAGGCCCCGCCCGGCCGGGAATTTGAACCCTTCTCCCGCCCTTGGTCCTCTCCGGGTGAGCCGCATTCTGCTCCGAGCGGCCTAGTTCGACTGGAATTCTGGCCCGGCAATGCCCCTCTCCTTTTCCTTTTAATATTTCATTAAATCCAGAAAATTGACTTTCAGTTTAAATCATTTTCAAAATGGAAACAAACTCCATTTGCCTAGATCTAAAATTCCTAGGATTCCTGAGTGTTTTATCAACATGCAAAACTAGGCCCTTGCCAAAAATAATCTTTATTATTTTCTAGCATTTAATCTTCTAAAGAGTATATTTTTATACTAAATAAATTCCCTAGAGAATATTACATATCCATTTGGGGTGAACCCAAGTCCTCCTAGAAGGTAATTTCCGTACCAATCAATCAACATAGGTCTCCTATCAAGGTGAACTCAAGTCTGCCTATATCAAAAATAACAAAAACAGCTTTGATCTGACTTTAGGAATTTATCTAGGTCAAACCAATAGAGGTATTGACCTAAATCCAACTCCTTGTGATGTGGTGCACTTAAGTCTACCAAATTCCAGGAGCTCATGATTTATTGAGCCTTGGATATTTCTCTGTGAATTAAACTATTCTATGCATGGTTTAATCACCTCTAAATTCACTACAGATGCCATACAGCTCCAAAAAGGCTTATTCCAAATCCTACCGAAAGGTATTCCAAATAACTACACTGTCCCCTTGGAATCAAACTAAAACCTTCTGTAGATTAACTCTGCTGAAAAAGACAAATTTACTACAGAACTGCCTTTGGGAATTTCCTGAGGGCCTTCTGGTAATTATATTGACTTGATTCCAACTCCCAGTGAACAAATACATCAAGGACTACCTTTCCACCCAAGGAAATAATTTTTGGAGCTCCTGAACTTCTCTGGTGAAGTATTTCCTAAAACTAGAGCATTATTCACTATAAAAATCACTATAAATCTTTTGTAAGTGATAAAATAGTGAAACCACTTTTGTTGGTTTCATCTTATCAATGCCTATCTGTTGGTATCATGTTGTTACAATGGTATCATATTGAATATGTCTTGTCCAGAAATCCATCTCTTACGTATTTCCTAGACTATAAATCCTAAGGGGGTTTCCTTTAATATTTCCAAATCAAAACCAATCCTAGTAAATCCATTCTTCCTAGGAACTAATGATATGTACACTTGTATTTTTCATTGTTTATTGTATGTATTTGTGCTTGTATTCCTTGTGTTGATTGTGGCTTGGTTTGTTTGCATGTGTTGTCTGGACGACGATGGTTGCGCTTATATTGACGCCGAGAAGAAGAGGTCTTATTATAATTGGTATTATGGTTATCTAAAGAAGAAGTCTAGGGACAATTATGCAATATTGCTGATCCTCAGGCAAGCCACCTTCTTGCTTATAAGCCTTGTCCTACTATTTTACTTATGCATGTTTTATCTACTGTTTATTAAAAACTGCATTGTTTTGCTATATGTTGATATATACATATATATATGGTAGTGGTTTGGCTCCTCTAAACCATTACACTTTGGTACTACTAAGTACAACCCACTTGATGATACCTACTTGCCCCTAGTAGAATAGATGGTGTATTACATCATACCCCTTTGGAGACCCTGATTTAGCCGAAACAAAGCTAGAGGATGGGGAAGACCCCGGAAAAAGTTTTACTAAATGTTTTATGATAAAACCTTGGAGAGGTGGGACCTCCCAAGAGATGTTGAGAAAAAGGTCTTGTTTTATAAATGCTGGAGGAAAATCGGAGGAAAAACTGTTTTCGAAAACGCACCTGGTTCTATGTAGTTTTGCCTGAACAACTACCCCGTGCAACCACACTACTCCTATATGGGAATGGGCTTGACCCGAAAGTGGTTCTCTCTGATACCGGTGCCTCGCAACTACTACAGGGGATCGAGGATCCCTTGAGGGTGGGCCTTCTCCGATAAAGGTGGGACCTGGAGAAGGAACAAAGGGTCGACATGCCTCCACGCGTTACTATGGGCCCCTCATTGAAAGTGCACACTCTCGAGGAGTGGAAAAAGCGCTCCGGTTGGTCCTCGCTCGACGTCCCGGTTTTGAGGGGAATAACACCCACAGGGTAGGTGCTTGTGTTAAGAGGGGATTATCCGGAAGGTCTTGTCCAGTTTTCCGAAACACGCATACTGATGTATGACAATCCGTGACAGTTCACGACGGATGTATCGGATCTTGTGGGTAAAGTGTACAACCTCTGCAGAGTGTAAATCTATTCGAATAGCCGTGTCCGCGGTCATGGACGGTTAGAAAGGATGCTGCGTAGCGGTGCTGGTTTTGTTTTCGAAAAGGATTTCAGAAAAGCAAAGGCTTTGAAAATATTTTGACCATGGGATGGTTAAAAAGGATACCTGCTTTGACCATGGGATGGTCAGAGAGGTATGGAAGGAGTTTGGTCATGGGATGGCCATAAAGGAGAAGCAAATGGGTGACCCAGTCCTAATGTTTTCAAAACTTTTTCAAAAAGGTTTCCAAAATGTTTACAAAAGTTTTCAACAAAGATATGTAGATGCTATATCTACCAGAGAAACTATCTGAGAAAAGAACCTCTCTTGGAGCCCTCCTACTACCATAGCCAAAATGCATATCCTCCTGTTATTATAATTAATATCTTAAGGTGGTTTGTGAGTACATTCAAAGTACTCACTGGCATTGTCCCTGGCGACTAACTTGGCTAGATCTAAAGGAGAAGACGAGGATGGAGACTATGAAAGCTAGGACGTTTTCCCAGTCAGTTTCCTGTAGGTCAAGGCATGGCTCGGCTCGATGCTTGATGAAGTTCCGCTGCTGATTTATTGATGTAGCCATAATGGCATTCATGTAAGTCTTGTATTTCGGTACATTATTGGATGTTTAATTTGATACTTGTCAGTTATGAGCCACGACTAACTGATCATGGGATCGTGGTTGTATACATAACAGGGATTCTCAGAGGATTAATCCGGGAGGGGTCCCACATGTTCTTTTAACAAACCACATATGGATCCACCAATGCCATTGCATGTGTGTTCTTTTCACAAACCACATATGGATCCACCAGTGTCACTGCATGTGTTTTCTTTTCACAAACCACATACGGATCAACCAGTGTCATTGCATGTGTGTTCTTTTAACAAACCACATATGGATCCACCAATGTCATTGCATGTGTGCTCTTTTCACAAATCACATATGGATCCACCAGTGTCATTGCATGTGTGTTCTTTTCACAATCCACATATGGATCCACCAATGTCATTGCATGTGTGTTCTTTTCACAAACCACATATGGATCCACCAGTGTCATTGCATGTGTGTTCTTTTGACAAACCAGATATGGATCCACCAGTGTCATTTCATGTGTGTTCTTTTCATGAACCATAACTACAGTCAGTGAATGTCTGTTCTTTCACAAACCACACATGGATCCACTAGAGTCATTGTATTTCCTATTTTTTTCACAAACCATAGTTAGAGTCATTGCATGTCTGTTATTTTCACAAACCACATAAGGATGCACTAGATTCATTGGATGTGTGTTCTTTTCACAAACCACATATTGATCAACAAGTGTCATTGCATGTGTGTTCTTTTCATTAACCACACCTAGAGTCATTTCATGTGTGTTCTATTCACAAACAACATATGGATCCACCAGTGTATTTGCATGTGTCTTCTTTTCTCAAACCACATATGGATCCTCCATTTTCATTGCATGTGTGTTATTTTCACAAACCACATATGGATCCACTAGTGTCATTGCATGTGTGTTCTTTCCATGAACCATAACTAGATTAAGTGAATGTCTGTTCTTTCACAAATCACACATGGATCCACCAGAGTCATTGTATTGCATGTTCTTTTCAAAAACCACAGTTAGAGTCATTGCATATCTATTATTTTCACAAACCACAAAAGGATCCACTAGAGTCATTGGATATGTTTTCTTTTCACAAACCACAAATGGATCCACCACAATTCATTTCATGTGTGTTCTTTTCACAAACCACATATGGATCCACCAGTGTCATTGCATGTGTGTTCTTTTCACAAACCACATATGGATCCTCCATTTTCATTGCATGTGTGTTCTTTTCACAAACCAGATATGGATCCACTAGTGTCATTGCATGTGTGTTCTTTCCATGAACCACTACTAGAGTAAGTGAATGTCTGTTCTTTCACAAATAAAACATAGATCCACCAGAGTCATTGTATTGCAAGTTCTTTTCAAAAACCACAGTTAGAGTCATTGCATGTCTGTTCTTTCCACAAACCATGTAAGGATCCACTAGAGTCATTGGATGTGTTTTCTTTTCACAAACCACATATGGATCCACCAGAGTCATTGCATGTCTGTTCTTTTCACGAACCACATATGGATCCACCAGTGTCATTGCATGTGTGTTCTTTTCATGAACCAGAACTAGAGTCAGTGAATGTCTGTTCTTTCACAAACCACACATGGATCCACCAGAGTCATTGTATTTCCTATTCTTTTCACAAACCACAGTTAGAGTCATTGCATGTCTGTTATTTGCACAAACCACATAAGGATCCACTAGAGTCATTGGATGTGTCTTCTTTTCACAAACCACATATTGATCCACTAGTGTCATTGCATATGTGTTATTTTCATTAACCACACCTAGAGTCATTTCATGTGTGTTCTTGTCACAAACCACATATGGATCCACCAGTGTCATTGCATGTGTGTTCTTTTCACAAACCACATATGGATCCACAAGTGTCATCGCATGTGTGTTCTTTTCATCAACCACAACTAGAGTCATTGAATGTCTGTTCTTTCACAAACCACACATGGATCTACCAGAGTCATTGTATTGCCTGTTCTTTTCACAAACTACAGTTAGAGTCATTGCATGTCTGTTCTTTTCACAAACCACATAAGGATCCACTAGAGTCATTGCATGTATGTTCTTTTTACAAACCACATATGGATCCACCACAGTTCATTTCATGTGTGTTCTTTTCACAAACCACATATGGATCCACCAGTGTCATTGCATGTGTGTTCTTTTCACAAACCACAGATGGATCCACCTGAGTCATTGCATTTGTGTTCTTTTCACAAACCACATATGGATCCACTAGTGTCATTGCATGTGTTTTCTTTCCACAAACCACATATGGATCCACCAGTGTCATTGCATGTGTGTTATTTTGACAAACCACATATGGATCCACCAGTGTCATTGCATGTGTGTTCTTTTCAAGAACCACAACTAGAGTCAGTGAATGTCTGTTCTTTCACAAACCACACATGGAACCACCAGAGTCATTGTATTTCTTGTTTATTTCACAAACCACAGTTAGAGTCATTGCATGTCTGTTATCTTCACGAACCACATAAGGATCCACTAGAGTCATTGGATGTGTCTTATTTTCACAAACCACATATTGATCCAGGAGTGTCATTGCATGTGTGTTCTTTTCATTAACCACACCTAGAGTCATTGAATGTGTGTTCTTTTCACAAACCACATATGGATCCACCATTGTCATTGCATGTGTGTTCTTTTCACAAACAGCATATGGATCCACCAGTGTTATTGCATGTGTGTTCTTTTCATGAACCACAACTAGAGCAAGTGAATGTCTTTTCTTTCACAAACCACACATGGATCCACCTGAGTCATTGTTTTGCCTGTTCTTTTCACAAACCACAATTAGAGTCATTGCAAGTCTGTTCTTTTCACAAAAAACATAAGGATCCACTAGAGTCATTGGATGTATGTTCTTTTCACAAACCACATATTGATCCACCAGTGTTATTGCATGTGTGTTCTTTTCATTAACCACACCTAGAGTCATTTCATGTGTGTTCTTTTCACAAACCACATATGGATCCACAAGTGTCATTGCATGTGTGTTCTTTTGACAAACCACATATGGACCCACCAGTGTCATTGCATGTGTGTTCTTTTCACAACCCACATATGGATCCACTAGTGTCATTGCATGTGTGTTATTTTCACAAATCACATATTGATCCACTAGTCTCATTGCATGTGTGTTCTTTTCATGAACCATAACTAGAGTCAATGAATGTCTGTTCTTTCACAAACCACACATGGATCCACTAGAGTCATTGTATTACCTGTTCTCTTCACAAACCACATTTAGAATCATTACATGTTTGTTCTTTTCACAAACCACATAAGGATCAACTAGAGTCATTGCATGTATGTTCTTTTTACAAACCACATATGGATCCACCATAGTTCTTTTCATGTGTGTTCTTTTCAAAAACCACATATGCATCCACCAGTGTCATTGCATGTATGTTCTTTTCACAAACCACATATGGATCCACCAGAGTCATTGCATATGTGTCCGTTTAAGAAACCACATATGGATCCACGAGTGTCATCGCATGTGTGTTCTTTTCACAAACAACATATGGATCCACCAGTGTCATTGCATGTGTTTTCTTTTCACAAACCACATATGGATCCACCAGTGTCATTGCATGTGTGTTCTTTTAACAAACCACATATGGATCCACCAATGTCATTGGAAGTGTGTTCTTTTCACAAATCACATATGGATCCACAAGTGTCATTGAATGTGTGTTCTTTTCACACACCACATATGGATCCACCAATGTCATTGCATGTGTGTTCTTTTCACAAACCACATATGGATCCACTAGTGTCATTGCATGTGTGTTCTTTTGACAAACCAGATATGGATCCACCAGTGTCATTTCATGTGTGTTCTTTTCATGAACCATAACTACAGTCAATGAATGTCTGTTCTTTCACAAACCACACATGGATCCACCAGAGTCATTATATTTCCTATTGTTTTCACAAACCATAGTTAGAGTCATTGCATGTCTGTTATTTTCACAAACCACATAAGGATGCACTAGATTCATTGGATGTGTGTTCTTTTCACAAACCACATATTGATCCACCAGTGTCATTGCATGTGTCTCATTTTCATTAACCACACATAGGGTCATTTCATGTGTGTTCTTTTCAGAAACCACATATGGATCCACCAGTGTCATTCCATGTGTGTTCTTTTCACGAACCACATATGATTCCACCAGTGTCATTGCATGTGTGTTCTTTTCATGAACCACAACTAGAGTCAGTGAATGTGTGTTCATTCACAAACCACACATGGATCCACCAGAGTCATTGTATTTCCTATTCTTTTCACAAACCACAGTTAGAGTTATTGCATGTCTGTTATTTTCACAAACCACACAAGGATCCAGTAGAGTCATTGGATGTTTCCTCTTTTCACAAACAACATATTGATCCACCAGTGTCAATGCATGTGTGTTCTTTTCATTAACCACACCTAGAGTCGTTTCATGTGTGTTCTTTTCACAAAACTCATATGGATCCACCAGTGTCATTGCATGTGTGTACTTTTCACAAACCACATATGGATCCACCAGTGTCATTGCATGTGTGTTCTTTTCACAAACTACAGATGGATCCACCAGAGTCATTGCATTTGTGTTCTTTTCACAAAACCACATATGGATCCACTAGTGTCATTGCATGTGTTTTCTTTTCACAAACCACATATGGATCCACTAGTGTCATTGCATGTGTGTCATTTTGAAAAACCACATATGGATCCACCTGTGTCATTGCATGTGTGTTCTTTTCATGAAACACAACTAGAGTCAGTGAATGTCTGTTCTTTCACAATCCACACATGGATCCACCAGAGTCATTGTATTGCTTGTTTATTTCAAAAACCACAGTTAGAGTCATTGCATGTCTGTTATTTTCACGAACCACATAAGGATCCACTAGAGTCATTGGATGTGTCCTCTTTTCACAAACCAAATATTGATCCACTAGTGTCATTGCATGTGTGTTCTTTTAATTAACCACACCTAGAGTCATTGAATGTGTGTTCTTTTCACAAACCACATATGGATCCACCAGTGTCATTGCATGTGTGTTCTTTTCACAAACATCATATGGATCCACCAGTGTTATTGCATGTGTGTTCTTTTCATGAACCACAACTAGATCCAGTGAATGTGTTTTCTTTCACAAACCACACATGGATCCACCTGAGTCATTGTATTGCCTGTTCTTTTCACAAACAACATAAGGATCCACTAGAGTTATTGGATGTGTGTTCTTTTCAGAAACCACATATTGATCCACCAATGTTATTGCATGTGCATTCTTTTCACTAACCACACCAAGAGTCATTTCATGTGTGTTCTTTTCACAAACCATATATGGATCCACTAGTGTCATTGCATGTGTGTTCTTTTCAGAAACCACATATGGATCCACTACTGTCATTCCATGTGTGTTCTTTTCACAAACCACATATGTATCCACCAGTGTCATTGCATGTGTGTTCTTTTCATGAACCACAACTAGAGTCAGTGAATGTCTGTTCAATCACAAACCACACATAGATCCACTAGAGTCATTGTATTGCCTTTTATTTTCACAAACCACAGTTAGAGTCATTGCATGTCTGTTCTTTTCACAAACCACATAAGGATCCACTAGAGTCATTGGATATGTTTTGTTTTCACAAACCACATATGGATCCACCACAGTTCATTTCATGTGTGTTCTTTTCACAAACAACATATGGATCCACCAGTGTCATTGCATGTGTGTTCTTTTCTCAGACCACATATGGATCCTCCATTTTCATTGCATGTGTGTTCTTTTCACAAACCACATATGGATCCACTAGTGTCATTGCATGTGTGTTCTTTCCATGAACCATAACTACAGTAAGTGAATGTCTATTCTTTCACAAATCACACATGGATCCAACAGAGTCATTGTATTGCATGTTCTTTTCGAAAATCACAGTTAGAGTCATTGCATGTATGTTCTTTCCACAAACCACGTAAGGATCCACTAGAGTCATTGGATGTGTTTTCTTTTCACAAACCACATATGGATCCACCAGAGTCATTGCATGTCTATTCTTTTCACAAACCACATATGGATCCACCAGTGTCATTGCATGTGTGTTCTTTTCATGAACCACAACTAGAGTCAGTGAATGTCTGTTCTATCACAAACCACACATGGATCCACTAGAGTCATTGTATTTCATGTTCTTTTCACAAACCACAGTTAGAGTCATTGCATGTCTGTTCTTTTCACAAACCACATAAGGATCCACTAGAGTCATTGCATGTATGTTCGTTTTACAAACCACATATGGATCCACCACAGTTCATTTCATGTGTGTTGTTTTCACAAACCACCTATGGATCCACCAGTGTCATTGCATGTGTGTTCTTTTCACAAACCACAGATGGATCCACCAGAGTCATTGCATTTGTGTTCTTTTCACAAACCACACATGGATCCACTAGAGTCATTGTATTGCTTGTTCTCTTCACAAACCACAGTTAGAACCATTGCATGTTTGTTCTTTTCACAAACCAGATATGGATCCACTATAGTTCATTTCATGTGTGTTCTTTTCGCAAACCACATATGGATCCACCACAGTTCTTTTCATGTGTGTTCTTTTCAAAAACCACATATGCATCCACCAGTGTCATTGCATGTGTGTTCTTTTCACAAACCACATATGGATCCACCAGAGTCATTGCATATGTGTTCGTTTAAGAAATCATATATGGATCCACGAGTGTCATCGCATGTGTGTTCTTTTCAAAAACCACATATGCATCCACTAGTGTCATTGCACGTGTGTTCTTTTCACAAACCACATATGGATCCACTAGAGTCATTGCATATGTGTTTGTTTAAGAAACCACATATGGATCCACGAGTGTCATTGCATGTGTGTTCTTTTCACAAACTACATATGGATCCACCAGTGTCATTGCATGTGTTTTCTTTTCACAAACCACATATGGATCCACAAGTGTCATTGCATGTGTGTTCTTTTAACGAACCACATATGGATCCACCAATGTCATTGCATGTGTGTTCTTTTCACAAGTCACATATGGATCGACCATTGTCATTGCATGTGTGTTCTTTTCACCAACCACATATGGATCCACCAATGTCATTGCATGTGTGTTCTTTTCACAAACCACATATGGATCCACAGTGTCATTGCATGTGTGTTCTTTTGACAAACCACATATGGATCCAACAGTGTCATTTCATATGTGTTCTTTTCATGAACCACAACTAGAGTCAATGAATGTCTGTTCTTCACAAACCACACATGGATCCACCAGAGTCATTGTATTTCCTATTCTTTTCACAAACCACAGTTAGAGTCATTGCATGGCTGTTATTTTCACAAACCACATAAGGATGCACTAGAGTCATTGGATGTGTTTTCTTTTTACAAACCACATATTGATCCACCAGTGTCATTGCATGTGTGTTCTTTCATTAACCACACGTAGGCTCATTTCATGTGTGTTCTTTTCACAAACCATATATGGATCCACCAGTGTCATTGCATGTGTGTTCTTTTGAGAAACCACATATGGATCCACCAGTGTCATTACATGTGTGTTCTTTTCACAAACCACATATGGATCCACCAGTGTCATTGCTTGTGTGTTCTTTTCATGAACCACAACTAGAGTCAGAGAATGTCTGTTCTTTCACAAACCACACATGGATCCACCAGAGTCATTGTATTGCCTGTTATTTTCACAAACCACAGTTAGAGTCATTGCATGTCTGTTCTTTTCACAAACCACATAAGGATCCACTAGAGTCATTGGATATGTTTTGTTTTCACAAACCACATATGGATCCACCATAGTTCATTTCATGTGTGTTCTTTTCACAAACAACATATGGATCCACCAGTGTATTTGCATGTGTGTTCTTTCTCAAACCACATATGGATCCTCCATTTTCATTGCATGTGTGTTATTTTCACAAACCACATATGGATCCACTAGTGTCATTGCATGTGTGTTCTTTCCATGAACCATAACTAGAGTAAGTGAATGTGTGTTCTTTCACAAATCACACATGGATCCACCAGAGTCATTGTATTGCATGTTCTTTTCAAAAACCACAGTTAGAGTCATTGCATGTCTCTTATTTTCACAAACCACAAAAGGATCCACTAGAGTCATTGGATACGTTTTCTTTTCACAAACCACAAATGGATCCACCACAATTCATTTCATGTGTGTTCTTTTCACAAACCACATATGGATCCACCAGTGTCATTGCATGTGTGTTCTTTTCATGAACCACAACTAGAGTCAGTGAATGTCTGTTCATTCACAAACCACACATGGATCCACCAGAGTCATTGTATTTCCTATTCTTTTCACAAACCACAGTTAGAGTCATTGCATGTGTGTTCTTTTCACAAACCACACATGGATCCACAAGTGTCATAGCATGTGTGTTCTTTTCAACAACCACAACTAGAGTCATTGAATGTTTGTTCTTTCACAAACCACACATGGATCCACCAGAGTCATTGTATTGCCAGTTCTTTTCACAAACCGCCGTTAGAGTCATTGCATGTGTATTCTTTTCACAAACAACATAAGGATCCACTAGAGTCATTGCGTCTATGTTCTTTTACAAACCACATATGGATCCACCACAGTTCATTTCATGTGTGTTCTTTTCACAAACCACATATGGATCCACCAGTGTCATTGCATGTGTGTTCTTTTCACAAACCACAGATGGATCCACCAGAGTCATTGCATTTGTGTTCTTTTCACAAAACCACATATGGATCCACTAGTGTCATTGCATGTGTTTTCTTTTCACAAACCACATATGGATCCACCAATGTCATTGCATGTGTGTTATTTTGACAAACCACATATGGATCCACCTGTGTCATTGCATGTGTGTTCTTTTCATGAACCACAACTAGAGTCAGTGAATGTCTGTTCTTTCACAATCCACACATGGATCCACCAGAGTCATTGTATTTCTTGTTTATTTCACAAACCACAGTTAGAGTCATTGCATGTCTGTTATCTTCACGAACCACATAAGGATCCACTAGAGTCATTGGATGTGTCTTATTTTCACAAACCACATATTGATCCACGAGTGTCATTGCATGTGTGTTCTTTTCATTAACCACATATGGATCCACTAGTGTCATTGCATGTGTGTTATTTTCACAAACCACCGATGGATCCACCAGAGTCATTGCATTTGTGTTCTTTTCACAAACCACATATGGATCCACTAGTGTCATTGCATGTGTTTTCTTTTCACAAACCACATATGGATCCACCAGTGTCCTTGCATGTGTGTTATTTTGACAAACCACATATGGATCCACCAGTGTCATTGCATGTGTGTTCTTTTCATGAACCACAACTAGAGTCAGTGAATGTCTGTTCTTTCACAAACCACACATGGATCCACCAGAGTCATTGTATTTCTTGTTTATTTCACAAACCACAGTTAGAGTCATTGCATGTCTGTTATCTTCACGAACCACATAAGGATCCAGTAGAGTCATTAGATGTGTCTTATTTTCACAAACCACATATTGATCCACGAGTGTCATTGCATGTGTGTTCTTTTCATTAACCACACTTAGAGTCATTGAATGTGTGTTCTTTTCACAAACCACATATGGATCCACCATTGTCATTTCATGTGTGTTCTTTTCACAAACAGCATATGGATCCACCAGTGTTATTGCATGTGTGTTCTTTTCATGAACCACAACTAGAGCAAGTGAATGTCTTTTCTTTCACAAACCACACATGGATCCACCTGAGTCATTGTATTGCCTGTTCTTTTCAGAAACACATATGGATCCACCAGTGTCCATGCATGTGTGTTCTTTTCACAAACCACACATGGATCCACAAGTGTCATAGCATGTGTGTTCTTTTCAGCAACCACAACTAGAGTCATTGAATGTTTGTTCTTTCACAAACCACACATGGATCCACCAGAGTCATTGTATTGCCAGTTCTTTTCACAAACCGCCGTTAGAGTCATTGCATGTGTATTCTTTTCACAAACAACATAAGGATCCACTAGAGTCATTGCGTCTATGTTCTTTTTACAAACCACATATGGATCCACCACAGTTCATTTCATGTGTGTTCTTTTCACAAACCACATATGGATCCACCAGTGTCATTGCATGTGTGTTCTTTTCACAAACCACAGATGGATCCACCAGAGTCATTGCATTTGTGTTCTTTTCACAAAACCACATATGGATCCACTAGTGTCATTGCATGTGTTTTCTTTTCACAAACCACATATGGATCCACCAATGTCATTGCATGTGTGTTATTTTGACAAACCACATATGGATCCACCTGTGTCATTGCATGTGTGTTCTTTTCATGAACCACAACTAGAGTCAGTGAATGTCTGTTCTTTCACAATCCACACATGGATCCACCAGAGTCATTGTATTTCTTGTCTATTTCACAAACCACAGTTAGAAGTCATTGCATGTCTGTTATCTTTCACGAACCACATAAGGATCCACTAGAGTCATTGGATGTGTCTTATTTTCACAAACCACATATTGATCCACGAGTGTCATTGCATGTGTGTTCTTTTCATTAACCACATATGGATCCACTAGTGTCATTGCATGTGTGTTATTTTCACAAACCACCGATGGATCCACCAGAGTCATTGCATTTGTGTTTCTTTTCACAAACCACATATGGATCCACTAGTGTCATTGCATGTGTTTTCTTTTCACAAACCACATATGGATCCACCAGTGTCCTTGCATGTGTGTTATTTTGACAAACCACATATGATCCACCAGTGTCATTGCATGTGTGTTCTTTTCATGAACCACAACTAGAGTCAGTGAGGTCTGTTCTTTCACAAACCACACATGGATCCACCAGAGTTCATTGTATTTCTTGTTTATTTCACAAACCACAGTTAGAGTCATTGCATGTCTGTTATCTTCACGAACCACATAAGGATCCGTAGAGTCATTAGATGTGTCTATTTTCACAAACCACATATTGATCCACGAGTGTCATTGCATGTGTGTTCTTTCATTAACCACCCTTAGAGTCATTGAATGTGTGTTCTTTTCACAAACCACATAGGATCCACCATTGTCATTTCATGTGTGTTCTTTTCACAAACAGCATATGGATCCACCAGTGTTATTGCATGTGTGTTCTTTTCATGAACCACAACTAGAGCAAGTGAATGTCTTTTCTTTTCACAAACCACACATGGATCCACCTGAGTCATTGTATATGCCTGTTCTTTTCACAACCACAATTAGAGTCATTGAATGTCTGCTTCTTTTCACAAAAAAACATAAGGATCCACTAGAGTCATTGGATGTATGTTCTTTTCACAAACCACATATTGATCCACCAGTGTTATTGCATGTCTGTTCTTTTCATTAAC